>WOVY01000977.1:375000-571765 GCA_013436015.1 Rhipicephalus annulatus
CATCCATCCATCCATCCATCCATCCATCCATCCATCCATCCATCCATCCATCCATCCATCCATCCATCCATCCATCCATCCATCCATCCATCCATCCATCCCATCCATCCATCCATCCATCCATCCATCCATCCATCCATCCATCCATCCATCCATCCATCCATCCATCCATCCATCCATCCATCCATCCATCCATCCATCCATCCATCCATCCATCCATCCATCCATCCATCCATCCATCCATCCATCCATCCATCCATCCATCCATCCATCCATCCATCCATCCATCCATCCATCCATCCATCCATCCATCCATCCATCCATCCATCCATCCATCCATCCATCCATCCATCCATCCATCCATCCATCCATCCATCCATCCATCCATCCATCCATCCATCCATCCAAGAGTCTTTGTACTCGGCCTTTGAGAGCGGCAAATTTGGCGTTTGCTACTAAATTCAGAGGATGCTTTGTATTAAAAAAAGTTGTTTGTTGAATGACGGCGTCACTTATGCAGGGTTATTTATAATGGCGTTTGCGCTTTTTTAAAACGTGTTTACGTTATTTTTGTTGCATGTAAGCTCCAAAAACGTAAAAGCTTATTTGAAGAGACTCCTACTTGAGTGGCGCCACCACCATAGTTCCGACGACCGCCGCTTCTTAAGTGACTGCAGATGATCCGGCACGCACGGGAAATCTGGGAGGCGTTGGTAGTGCGTAACTGAAACTTAAGTTGCGCTCACAGAGGAAGGAAAGGTAGGAGAGGCCCTGACGTCACTCCACAGAGGAAGCCGCGATGATGCCGGAAGTTTGACATATAGATTGGGCGAATTCTCCTCTCTTGTTTACATCTGAATGTAAAGCAGAAGGCACGACTTTCTCTTTGGCTCGGAAAGCACGTGGGCTGCGCAGCGCGTGTGTCGCGACGATCCGAAACTAATGAAACGGGGTCATCACTATCAGCCAGCGGACACCTTCGGCGAAATCACTTCGTCCGAGTAGGGAGGAACGGCCGAGTAGGGAGGAACGGAGGAACGGGAGTAACAGGGAGGAACGGCTCGCCGACAACGAAGCAACTACAAGAGAACTCGCGCTAGATGCACTGACAACGGCGAGTGTTTTCACGTCATTAATTCAGCAACTATACAGACATCACGATCGGTCGTGCGCATTCTACGGTTGCATTCCGCCACGCGGCCGACGCAGCGTCCAGCCACTGTGTCCGTGTTCCACGTGAAACTCACCAGCGTCAGCATTATTTGACCGTGGTGACTGGGCACAGTGCAAGTGACATTTGAACGCGGTTGCTGTTACGTTGAGATTAGATGCAATGCTGGTGGAGTGTGTACCAAGCGGAACAGAAAAGGTGTTTTAATACGCACAAGTTGTTACTGTACACACACAATACGAAACTACGTATGTGCACATGGTCCTCATGGTGTCTTGCTGGGCTCAGCAGCGTCGTACGTTGTCACAAGCAGGAGCACTGCTCAACCGTCACTGACCTGTAAGGCATTCGTCGTCATTCAGCTTCGTCATGGTGTCCAACGCAATTTCACTGAACATTAACTGTTTCATACGCGTCATCCACCACACGACACATGGATATGCCCTCCTGGCTCTGGCAGCCCGCGGGTAGCCTGAAGTTGAAAATTAAACAGCCCCAATTTCGAAACCCCTTGATGGACAAAGGGATTTGTAAACGTTGCTAAGAGTACAGTAACTGCCAGGAGAACACAGCGTAACAAATAACGCGGCGCAGAGCACGAATACTGTCCGCCACGGCACAGCACGGGACCTGGGGGGGGGGGGGGCATACATTCCGCCGCCAGCCACGGCTGCTCCCTATAGATCAGATACACTGCGCTACAGATAACTATAGCGACGCCGAAGTTGAGCCCAGTGAATATGGCCGCCATGATGTCATTTCAACCACATTTTTCACGCCGCGCGCCAGCTGGGCATGCTCTCTCCTACATTTTCTTCCTCCGTGGTTGCGCTGTACAAGTCATAGCGTTGTCTGGCAGATATTTTAGTGTGTGCAGTAATTCGGTCCTTTGCAAACAACTTTTGTCTCAATTTTTTTGCTACCTTACCTGTCTTTATTACTGTTACAAAACCACTTTAAAAATGAAGTTGATATCGAAACTTGTGCAATTCCGATTTCGACTCACTATTATCGTCATAATCATCGTACACAATAGCATGGAAGATCTTATTTTTGTGTGTTTTCGCTCTGCATTCTCGGTCGAAGGTGTCAAGTTAGGGGGGCTTTATTCAAGCGTGAGGAGTCGTTCAAGTGTGACCTATAACGACAACCTAAAGTGAAAAAAAAGCAGAGTACCTCCACGCAACAGCTAAGCATCATCAGTGAGCTCATTTGATGCGGATCTTTCTACACAAAATAACGTCCACAGCAGAGACATCTGAGCGCGTAAGTCCGTGATCGACGATTTGTGGGCGAACTGGATGCTGTTCACACAGCGATTTCAGCTTTATTTCACCGTTGTATGTCAGGAAACAGCATCTACCGAACGAAGGGTGATATTTCGACTTTCCGTAGCCGGCGTACCTGTTGCCCTTATCTACAACAGTTTAGATTTCCGTCCTCCAACTGAGGTGACTCCACAATTAGAAATGAACACTTCATGTACGCTCAACGCTGACACGCAACAAAAGGTACACCCGCTGCACCCTTCTCTGCTTAAAGCGGCAAGCTAAATAACGTCTCGGCTCTTCCCCCACTGCCTAAATCCTAGAAGTGCATGAATGTAACAATGAGCAGCAGCGCGACAAGATGATCAGACAACAGACCTCCCCAGGTATGAATCACCATTTGTGCGAACAAGTGAGAATAGTCCACAATTGTCATGTACAGAGCTCGCCAAGTTCACCAAGCAGTGGCATCTCGCACACGACTTCCAGCTCAAACATGCCTGTCTAGTTTAATAGTTGACAGTTTGATGAATGCAGTTAAGCTTTCATTGTGTTGTGACCAACTAGAAAAACACTGTAGTTGACCAAATGTGTTTGTTGTCCAGACAACTGCATAAACGTGGTGCTACTTATGCATGTACATCACGCTGGAAGAGAAAAGGAAGCTCGCCTAACTGCTGACAGGTTACCATACGTATTCGGTCGACAACAAACATGCTGCTTAAACCTACCCTGCACTTGCAGACTTAGTAGAAAAAAAAATGAAGTTAATAAAAAACTACTACAGAGAGAAAGCATCGAAGCTTCCTTTACTGAAGAAAGAAGACTCCATTAAGACTGCAACCGTTCACGCCTCGAATTCCATAGAAAAAAAGGTAGTGTTGTGGGACCAGTAACAGCCAGAACTTACAGCATTGAAATGCACGGTAGCATGTTAAGAAGAAAGGAGCACACCTGTGACATATGCCTCAGCAGTTTGTGTTGTGACCAACTAGAAAAACACTGCAGTTGACCAAATGTATCAGTCGCCGAGACAGCTGCATAAACGTGGTGCTACTTCTACACCTAATATATTGAAAGCTGCGTGAAGTCATGTGAAGAAAGAATGGCATCTCATTAGCAGCTTTGCCTCAGTTGTGTGTCTTCTCGCTCAACCTACTCAAGCAAGGGAATCGCAATTGGTAGGTGCGTTTGTTCAAGCCGACGTAAGCCTTACAGTCAAAGCGAAGCTGAAGCCAGGCCTTGGACAAATGACAAGAGGACTGCAGTTGTCTGGTGTTATTTGTGTGTTGCATAGTGTGTTGTGCAGGCTTGGCATCTCCTTGTTGGCATCTCCCAGATTTGCTGTGGGTTATATTCTTTGCAGATTACAATGCCCTTTCACGATACTGCAATTTGTGGTTTAGGTTTTCTTACCATCAACAGAGTGTTTTCAGCAGGCGTGCTTTCTCTATGTTGGTGTCTACCGCGTTTGTTGTGAGTGATCGTCCTTATTTATCAGTGTGGCATTTTATCGCGGTGCAATTTGATGTTTATATCTTCTTGCAGACAGTGAGTTCTGCAGGCCTGGTGTTTGCAGTGAATGATAGATTTGGCAGTGACAGAATAACACACATTTTACGATCGCTCAATTTTTGGCCGATGTTTACTTACACGCAGTTATTAAGAAGACACAAAATGCTTCAAGGACGATACGAGTTCCCAACAAAGTTGTAAGAGCAGAGCACGTGAAATAGCTGCTCTGTTGCAATTTCGTTAGTCACAGACACTACCAGATACATGAGTACTGCAAATAGTTGCCAAGGCAGTTTCGAACCAGAATGGGCACCCTTTTTTGTCCGAAAGCTCAACATGTCTATACCTTTATTGCGACTTTGACCGTCCTCCTGAAATTTCTGTGATCGACCCGCCTCGTCGAACGTTTGTGACATTCTAGTGTGTTTGTGTTTTCGCTTCCTCCTGCTTTCTTTTTCTCTTTCATTCTGCTTTCCTTACCTTTCTATCTGCCTTCCCAAGTGCAGGGTAGTAAACCAGATACTTGCTTTCTGGTGAAACTCCCTGCCTTTCTTCATACTATATCTTTCTCAATTCTGACCGTGATTTCACTTGATTACTCTATACAGTTACTGATTTTCCTGTTTGTATCTTTTTCTCGAATCATTTCATTGCTTTTTATGTTCCTCAAGAGTAAGGTCTCTGTGAAGCAGCTGTTTTCTAGCTCCATGGTTCATATTTGTTCCACTTCCATAATTCTTGCCAATCGTAAGGTTTGTTGTGGCTGTTGCCTCACATCCTGCAAGCTTGTAGGTCCCGTTTTAGTAGATCTGTTTCATGTGTGTTTAATCTGAAAGCTCTCTTTAAAACATGATTGTGGTGATGCATCATAATGGAGGCATAGCTTTATTTAACTACTGCTTGCTCACTTCAAAGTGTAATGGTTCCCATGCTATTTACAACTCCACAGTAATAATAAAAATTGACAGGTGATTTATTCTTAAAGTCTGCATGCATACATGTTGAGATGAAGCCTGCCTACAGCAGGCTTTTTTGTAGCCTGGAAACTTGGGGTCCTAAAAGGCTTGCTCTTGCGCATATCTTTTTCACATATGAATTCACTGTGTTTAGTGCATCTAGCTACAGACTTAAGCATGCGACGCAGTGGTTTCCACTATGTGAGCGTGTTCTTGGGTTTCTTTTTTTTTGCCAATGCAATCACTCTGTGTGATGAACGTGTGGTGCGGAGCTATAGAGGCCTAGTCAGGTCACTCATGGTGATTTGTTTTTTCTTCTGCACTACGGCAATCGTGTATTGTCAAATAAATAAATAAAAACATGGAGTGCAGCTGTATAAAAATGCATATTCATAGAAGGATTAGTGTGTGAAAAACATAGGCTTTACTGTTGTCCGTATTGTTCATGCTTCTATTTTTTACTCAACCACACTAACTAGCCACTGTCAGCCGTTAATCAAATGAGTACACAAAGTTGAGAAAGCTGCCATGTGTTTTCTTGAATGTTTCAGTGATTATGTTCTCCATGTAGTCTCTACGATTGCTTTAAACATAGGTTTGATGTTTATATACAACGTTGATGCAATGTGATTATTTGATTGTTGTTACCACATTAGTACCAATATGTTAGGGCAATGTGATAATTTGAATGTTGTTGCCTCGTTAAAAACAACACATTAGCACAACGTCATTATTTGAATATTGCTACAACATTAAAACACTGTGTTATGACAACATAATTCTATAAACGTCAGTGCAATGTTATACTTTATCGTCTAATGTTGCCTCACATTCGTTACATTTGAACCACGTTGACTCAACGTTCTGCATTACCTGGGTGATTGACCCAATCATTCCATTCTTTTAACAGGCCATTGGGTAGTACTTCATCTCTGCCAATCCTTCGTATCTCACAACTTCTGAAACAGTATTCGTATGGCAATAGTATATGGTCCTACGATGCCCAACAGGTGAATATTCTTGATGCTGACTGCAAGACAAATCGTTTTGTGTCCGTCTGTGCTGTCAAAAACCGGAGTAGATTTTGAACCGAAAAGTTGAATTCATCCTTCGCAGGATTCCAAACCAAACCCAGTACCTTGACGGACGTTTTATGAAGAACGACCATCTCATTACTAGTAGATTCTACTTGATTTTGATGCGTTCGCTTCAAATTTCCTCAACTTGTTGTCCATTTCCGCAATATCTTGCCGGCCGATTTCATTATTGTGCGCGCTTCTCGGCAAAGTTTAGCGGCTTCCTCTTCTGTGTCGGCACCAGTGACTAAGTCATCCACGTAAAACGAATCGGCAAGAGTTTGTGCTGTATGTGTCATGGCAGCCGGTGCTCTTTTCATGTAGTAGAGAATAGTAGCTGTGAGCGAAAATGGGCTACATTTAGCTCCAAAAGGCACTCGTGTCATCCTCTACACTTGCAGCTTGCCCTTAGATAAATCTCCTTCTGCAAACCAGAGAAAGAGGAAAGCGTCTCTGTCGTCCTCCCGAATTGCAATATGAAGGAATGCTTTTTCTATGTCCGCGATAACTGCCACCGGGTGCGTTCTGAAGCGTAGCAGAATTTGCACGAGGTCTTGGTATAAGTCGTCACCTTTTTCAAGGCAGTCACTAAGGGACTTGCATACTTTGGCATGTGACGAAGCATCAAACACCACTCTCATTTTTGTCGTCAGCGTTTGTTCACGCATGACTTCCTTGTGTGGCATGTAGTATAGCTTCGTCACGTCTGCAGGTACATCACTGACTACTTCGGCGTGTCCTGCCCTCTAGTACTCTCTCATGGTACGGTCATACATTTCGAGCAGTCCTTTCTTGGAGTCGAGACAGTTGACAAGCTTGTCCAGTCGAGTTCCGGCGACTTGCTTGTTGCTTACAAGCTCGAAATTATCCTTCCAAGGGAGGGCCACTTCATATGTTCCGTTTTTAGAGCTAATCGTTTGCTGAAAATGCATCATGATGTTGCTCATTTCAGGTGGCCTGTTTATCGTGTCCGTAATTCCTATGTTTTCAAGTTTCCAAAAGGAGTGCAAAATCTCGTCGGAATCGGTAGCTTGGGCTTTTAACACCCACACCATCGTTTGTGAAATAGTTGGTTGGGACACCAAGTGCGATGTGCTTCCCTGGAAGGTCCATCCAAGCTCGGAGTTTAGTGCGAACAATGATTCGTTGCCTTCGCACCGTGAAACTTCGCCGGTCAACACTTTCCACATCTGATCTGACCCTATAAGTACACTGATGCCAGTCTTAGTGATGATAGATGGGTGTTTGAGCTCATCGGCGACATCCTTTCCCAGCTTCTCGAAAGACGCGACTAAGGCTACGTCCATTGCAGTGTCTGCGATGTCTTGGCAAATGCTTGGGATCTCTATTGCTGATAAAACTATTTCCGCGTCGGAAAACCAGCTTCGCAGTCGTAGTTGTATGATGCGACGCCTCTTAGCCTCTTGGTCCGATGCACTTGCGAAAGTATTGAAGGATATTCGAGTTGTTCCCACGCTTTTCAGCTAGAGGTGCTTGGACAGATCTTCAGTTATGAAAGTCCCCTGACTGCCATCATCAAAACCGCCTCGTATGTAGAGGAAGGTGTCATTATTCATGGCCCATGTTCTGAAAGCCTGAAGGAAAACGCAAGTGATAGAGCCTTCCTTGACGGGTCTTCTTCCAAGTGATGCGCAGACTGTCGTAGTTTTTTCATTGTTCTTGTTAGCATAGTCTGACTTCCGCGAACACCTATCGGGATCGCACATGCTTGTAGCGTGTCGAGCTTGGCATCTGGAGCAGGAAATCTTCTTTTGGCAGTCCCGCGCCTGATCTCCTCTGGTGGTGCAGCGGAAACACCTTTTGTAGTTGGAAAGCAGTTCTTTCTTCTGCGTCAGTGACAAGTCAGCTGTGCAGGCTTCCGGTCCGTGACTGGACTAGCAGAATACGCAGTTGTCCTTTTTTTCTCATACGGAGTTGCTGTGAAGCACAGATGAAGTCGGTTTCCCACGCCGAGAGTACGTCGACTGACTGGCCACGGGGAGTGTTCCATGTTCTCGTCCTCTGGTATCTTTAAAATCACTCTTCTCCAGGCTTTGCAGGTCGATACACAGGAAGTTGAGCACACTGTCCAGTCCCACGGGTGTAGCTTCAGCTCTCGAGTCATATGCCAACTGAACGGCACATGATCGATTATACTGCACGACTATATCCCGTGGAAGAGTACGCAGTAGGATGTCGCAGAGCATTGATGAAAATGACGACTTGTGCATACCCAAAGTCTCTAAGCCTCGAATATTATCGAGAACTTGGTCATGGAAGTTGCGTAGCGCTTTGGTGTCAGTTGATGAACGAACAGGGCTTAACATCCGTAGCTTGGCAAATATTCTTGCTTTAGGCGCGTCTTGTCCCCAAATCGCTTCTGTAGCATGTTGATGGCATCACTGTAGCAACTTTCTGTCGTCGGAAGGCCCGCAATTACTGATGCAGCGTCTCCTTTCAGATACAGTCACAGGTATTGACACTTCTCTGTGGCAGTGATGCGAGTGTTACTATGAACAATTCGGTCAAATTGTTCCTGAAATTCGGTCCACTTGCATAGGTCCCCAGAGAAAGGAGCTATTGTCAGTATAGGCAATTTCACTGCAGTTCCGGCTGATGGTGCTGTGACTGTCTAGGCAACTGTTTCTTGAGTTCCGGTAGGTGCCCTTAGCATGCGATCTTCCTTGCTGAGAATCTCTGCGAGAATGCGCGTAGCACTGTCCTCGTATTGTAAGACGGCGTTATACTCGACTTTGAACTCTCGTCAGGTATATACAGCTCAATCTCGTTCAAGTTTCTAAGCTCTTCGTTAATAGCCTTCAGCCTCTCATATATGGAATTGAGCTCGTCATAGGAGGCAGAGTGGTTAGCGAGGAGGGCACTTGCCTCGTTTATAATCCTCGTGTTCTGTGCTCGCTGCGATGTCCGCTTCGACTTCAGTCGGTCCATGCCGCTGCAGTTGACTGGTAACCGTCCGTAGGGTCCTGGTTTTCAATCCCGGCTCTTCGACCCCAAATAATAAGACGATGGCGTTCCAGACACTGCGATCAGACTAAACTTCGTCGTTAAGGTATAAGACAAAAAATACTTGCTTATTTAACAGCGTTCTGAAGCGCTCTGTTGTCATTTGAGCGTCCCAGCGTCTCTTTTGCTCGCACTCTTCTTCTTCCTCATTTCCTTGTCCCAGCTCAGAACATAAAAAATAATCAAGCCCATTCTGTTTTGCTCCCCAAAACACACACGACAGGCTATCCGGGACGTCCGATAGTATCCAGTAACAGCACATCAACAGAAATTATTGCAGAATTCATCAATTCCTCAATAAAAGATATCCTCCCCGCATTTTCCCTATTACCTAAAGGACACAAACCACTTTATCTGCGAAACTTCAAGTCCCAACATAACAGGCGGTAGTTTTCAGGTCACCATGGACGTCTGCTCACTGTACACTAACATAACCCATCATAACGAAATAAAAGCAATGATTTCTGAATATGCAAAATCTGACTCATTAACTGCTGTAAGTGGCGAGGAATTGTTTACAGTTCTTGAGCTTGTACTAAATTATAACCATTTTGAGTTCAATAGCAAACACTTCCTTCAGGTTAGTGGCACTGCAATGGGCACGTAAATTGTCCAAAACATTGCGAGCACCTTCATGGGATCACTTGAAATCCTATTCGTAGAGGAACGCACCTTGAAAACTTCATACTACTGAAGATACTTAGATGACATTTTTATAATATGGAACCACGATGAGCAAATCCTTCTGCGCTTCATAGATGAATTTAACAAGTTCCGCCCACCAATTAAATTCACACACAAAATTTTTAAAACTAGCAATAACTTCTTGGACTTCGCTGTCTCAGTCGAAAATAACCACTTGTCAACAAACCTTTACAAAAAACGTACAGACCGGCAAATTAACCTAAATTTAAACAGCAGCCACCCGAAGCATTGCAAAATGGGTGTTCCGAATTCTCAGGCATGCCAATATACAATAATATGCACCAATGTGCAGGAATTTGACAGAAACGCAGAACACCTAAAGCATTCTCTATTGAAACCAAATTATCCCAAAGACATTATAAACGACTGCATACTACGTGCTCGCAACGTGAGCCGGAATGATATAATTAGGGGCCAAAAGCAGTATCTAAAACGACTTCCCAAAGGAACTTTGTACTAAATTGCTCTTCATCATTGCTACGAGTGAACGACATATATTCCCGCCATTTCAATATAATCAAAAAAGCAAATAACTAACATCACTTTTCCAAAGCCACTACGTGGTGTACCGCCGGGATAAACTCCTGAAGCACATTCTTGTCAGAGCAAAAACAAACCCCTCCAAAATTCAATCAGAGTGCCATCCCTGCGGGAAATCTCGCTGCAAGGTATGCCCACAGATGGTCACAACACGTGAATCAAAAGCGAACTTCTCGGGCTTCAAATTCTGCATAACTGAAAGCTTTAATTGTGACTCCTGTAATGTAATATACATGCTACATTGCAACATCTGCGGACAAGAATATATCGGTCAAACAGACACGCCATTTCGGCTGTGGTTCAGTAATAACCTGTACCACGCCACTTCACTGCCGAAGCTGCCTTTATCTAGACATCTGCGCTTGCCAAACCACAATTTTGAAAATATCAGCGTAACTCTTTTACAGTCCGGTTTCTCAAACAGGTGCGAGCGTTAACAGCGCTAGGCATAGTTTATTTTCAAATTCAGAACATTAGTAGCCGGCATCAACGAGGATCCCGGTAGACTCTCCGGCCTCCGGGAGGTAGACAAGAGGGAATTGGCAACAAAGATTTCTAACTTGAGACCATGCTTGTTTTCTAACTGACTAGTACGTGTACAGTATCGTTACTTTTTTCTTTTGTTCTTTTTTCCCCTTCACGTGCTTGTACAAAGTGTAGTGTTTACGCTCGCCTACAACTTGAAGGCGAACGTAACTACAGCTGCCCACTCTGCATTTTTTATTACGCTGCTTTAGCTTTATGACCACCAGGTCGCTGGATCAAATCCAGGCTGGGGCAGCTGCATTTTCAATTGAGGCGAAAATGCTGTAGGCCTTACGCTCAGATTTGGGGGCAAGTTAAAAAAAACCACGTGGTCAAAATTTCCCGACTCCTTTACTACGGCGCCTTTCATAATCATATGGTGTTTTGGGATGGTAAACTCCACATATCAATCAATCAATCAATCAATCAATCAATCAATCAATCAACCAATCAGGTCTATGACCACCATCTTTTATTTATCAGCTTAAGTAAGTGATGAGTATGTTAGTGGGCCTTTCTATGGTTATGATCAGCTTGCATGGTTGCCTCTGTTGCACCTTCGTCATTAGGCACTCCGGAGTGCCTGTAGCTGTTAGGGCATAGTAAAGATATGTGTCAATATAATATACACTTGCATGCCAGTGAAGTTCGGTGGATGACCCAAATATTCTGTCTTGCGTGCGTGTGTGTTTGTTTATATGTTAGTGCAACGTGCGAATTGAAAATTTATTCTGTGGCTGGAGTATATCATGGCATATGTACTAAGAATCACTGTAATATGCTTGATCGTAGCCTATCAAATCTTGGAACTGTCTCAGGCTTTTGCCATTAAAAGGAGGCTGTGCCTATTGAAAATTATCTTTGCGATTGACACCAGCGAGAACTGTTCCAGCAGGTACACGTATGACCACCGCGGCAGCATCAACCCCGTCGCCGAGCCAACTTACACTCAAGAGACACTGGGATTGGGCATGTTGATATAACATCATAAAGGTTGCTTACCAGCGCAAACGACAGGGCAGGAGGGGACAGGAGAAGAGACGCGACAGAGCGCTGACTAGTTCGACTGGTAACTGTGTAAAAGCGAATACCTTCACAATAAATAAATTGTTGGCAGTTCAGCGCTCTGTCTCGTCTCTTCTCTTGTCCCCTCCTGCCCTGTCGTTTGCGCTGGCAAGCAACCTTTACAACTTACACTCGCGACCGGGATTTCTGCCCAAATTCACAGAGTACGAAAGCCTTGACAAAAACCGTGACATGTTTTCATGTGTGCAGACATCATTCAGGGTAAAAGCGCTCAGGAGTGATGATGTGATGGTAGCACCTCTTAGTTTCGAAATCATGTCAGCGCGAAATAACGAAGGTGGGTGAGTGGCGTGAAGAGGGTGGTTAACGCGAGAAATAGGGGGGGGGGGGAAGGGAGATTGAACCCTCGCCTCCTTGGCTACGCTACTGCTACAGGTAGACTTTACAAAAACTTTAGACCGCGTCGTTAATTCATCTCCGTTTTTCGACGTAGGCCGTGCTGCTTCTTCTGGTGGTGTCCGCCATCGCAGACCATTCGCGTGGCCTGCGTTTTGCTTCTCCTCTGCGCCTCGTTCGATGAAGGCGAAGCTCGCAGGCGGCGCATCTTCGACGACTGCCCGGAGGAAAGTCGGCTGCCGGTGGGTGAGGCCGACCTCGTTATCACTGCCACCGTGGAACGGCTTCTGCAGGACGGGGCGCAGGTGCGTATCACTATCAGCACGCGGAGGTCGTGGGTGCGGCAATCGGGGCAGCTAAGCGGCGTCGCACTGCTAAGCACGAAGACGCAGGTTCAAACTCGCACAATGGCGGCCGCGTTTTGACAAGGAGTGATATGCCAGGGCGCCTGCGTACTTAGATTCAGGTGCACGCTAAATAACGCCTGGGGGTATGAACCATTTTACTACCAATAATATGGCTGAACCATACTCGAAGTGTCCATCAGGTGGTAAAGAAATGCGTGGAATGAAACCAATCATGGTTGATAACAGGTTATCATAGATTACGAGATTGCATTTCATTCGGTCATGCAAGCTCTGCGGCATCAGGGCACCAATGAACCCTAAGTAATTATACTGTAAGAAATCTAGAGCAGATCCACAGCCATCATAGGCCTCCATAAAAAAGAGATCTAGGTTATTTAGGCATGAGACAAATAGACAAAAAAAGTCATTGTATATGTGAACTAAAAAAAAAGCTGCGCGTCAATGCCTATTGGCCCCTTCACTCATAAATACCTCCAAGTTACGAAATAACAAAATATTACAGGCCGCGAAAACCTACAATACGAAAAGAGAGTGCAGGCGTTCCACGACAGCAAATATTGAAATATAAATTCTGAAATACGAACAAGAATATTCTTAACAAAACAATGTGTGAACGAATAAAACTAAGTAACCATTACACAAATCACCCATTATTGATGAACAACACAACCAGCACATTCAAGTTACCGTATTTAGACAATTTACCACTTAGACAATATAGGCAGACTATCAACTGTTGAATGCCATTCGTTCATCACACTTGGGCGACGGTAATGTAGCTTTTCAAATCCACGCTTAGTGCTAGGACGTGGTACATGCCAAGTTTCCGTATACCAAGGGACTCGACTGGCAGAATTAGGTTGGTAGGCGGTCATTGTACGTAATAAGGTACTTCCTCTGCATATTTTTGATTTACAACTTGACAAAATCCGGCATTAGTAGTAACGTGAAATTGTTGAATTTCTCCATTGTGAAAATATTGAACCAGTGTGTGAATAATAGGATACACCTTCAATACATCGTAAGGCATTTATTTGTAGCATGACCAAGTCATTCAACGATGTCTAAAACCTGAATACCAGACCAGATGAAAGTTATGCAATTGAGATGAAAAAAGAGCATTGCATATTGTTACGGAAGAGAAAAAACGCCGTATCGGCGAGGTTATGGATGAAACATATTTCAAACCAGCAGCAGTGGCGCGACCGGTTGACCAGACGATGATGATGATGATGATGATGATGATCCTTCAGCTTTGTTGGCACTCGCCCACAAAGTGGGATCGGCCAAGAGCCGGGCGGCAGGACCATAAAGTGTGCTAAGTCAGGCCTTCAGGTAGTCACGTAGCCGTAAATAATAATAACAATAGACTAACAAGGTAATTTTTTGTTGCCATTATGTACGCACAAACGACAGAGTAAACCTCCCTGTGGCTATAGCTTAATCTAATCCCTCCGAAGGATAAGAGTACTTCCACGTTCATTTTTAAACCTAGCTTTTCAATTGGTTCGACCAGGTATCTTTTCCTTTGATAGGAATATCGTTCACAGAATGAAAAGAAATGATCCATTGATTCTGATTCCTTGCTAAAGAGACATAACGGAGATGCTGTTAGTCCAGCTTTATGCAGGTAGTAATTCAGGTGCGGAATTCTGCATCGTAATCTGGTGATTGTAATTTCTAACTGCCGAGATACACATCACTGTTTGTTCCAGCAAAATCTTAGATGTACGAAGTCTCTGACTTTATCCAATGATAATTTTTCTATTTCTTTGTGCAACCAAGCATTTCTATGTCTGAGTGCTGTTACATAGGCGAAATCAGGTAAAATAGGTAAGAGTGGTCCGCTTAAAGATGCCTTGGCTAACGAGTCTGCCATCTCATTTGGATAAATCCCGCAGTGGCCAAGTATCCATAGCAAGTGAAATTTTTCAGATTTGCTGGTCATAAACTGCTAATTATACTCAATATTGTCAAATTTTTTGCTGTAGATAGTGCAGTGCATACTGCAAGAGAATCGGTAAGTATGACCACTTTTGATTCGCTAGCAGGAAGTTTAATAAGCGCTAGAATTAGAGCAAATAATTCAGCGATGAATATAGGCGTGTAATCTGGTAGTCGAACTGAAAAAGACCAATCGAAAGAAGTACAGAAGATGCCTACTCCAGCCTTTTCGTTCAATACGGATGCATCCGTCGCAATAATGTTGTTTATGGACAGATGAGTGAAGTAATTTTGTAACCTATTATTTAATTATCGAAGGGGCAGTTGTTTCACATTAGAGGGGAAGCTACGTAGCAATATCATCAAATTTAATTTCAAGTTTTGAATTAGGCATCTTTGTTATGGCAATCTGCTAAACATTTACATTGAGAGGCTTTAGCAGTGCTTGGATGAACCTAATCTGAGGGGAGTGAAGTCTAGACCATTGTGTTCCGAAGAATGCGGTTTCTTCTTGAATAAAAACATAAGTCTCAGAGGCGAATTGTATATTTTTAAGAAAGTTTGAACTGTAAGTATTCTGAACCGAGTTAACAAAGGTGGAAGACGTGCTTCCACATACAAAACATTATTTGCCACAAATTTGGGGAGTCCAAGACACAAGCGCAAAGCTTCTCTTTCTAATAATAATAAGTGTCTCATCTTGTAAGCCGCGCTGCCTAAAAATAATATGCACCCGAATTCCATAATTGGCTGCACATACATCTTTTAAATCATTATCAATGAACTCCTTCGCAATCCTATTTTTTGTTTCCCAATTTGCGTAACCACCCCAAGGCACGTGACGCTCTACAGCCAAGCTCAGACGACGAGCGGAGACCACTCTTCGTCCTCTTCGTCAGGCACATACGCGCATCGTCCCACAAAATGTCAACATGCATGTAGCATAATGCCCAGGGTCAGAAGGGCCGTCTCGGCGCATCTAGATGCAAACGTCAGCGGGAAAGTGGTAAGGCTTCAAACGTGCCACATGTACGATATCGGTGGTCTGTGGGACAGTTGAAGGGGATGAGGCAGCAGGGGCGATTTCGTAACCTCACGAAGGAGTAACCTCACGAAGGATTCGATATGGGCCTGTGTAGCGGGAAACAAGTTTTCCCGACAAGCCGACTTGACGAGTCGGGGACCATAGCAGGACCAATGAACTGGGTAAAAAGTGCCCGTCACGGTGCCATTGATCGTACAAACGCAGCTAGTTCTCTTGAGAGGCCAGAAAGCAAGTGCGGGCGATTACGCGTCCGTGGGCAGCCCGAGTGACAGCGTCAAGGGCATATTCTTTGGTCGGTGTCGCGGTAGATGGATTGACTGTATCTAGGGGTAATGTAGGTTCGGGACCGAAAACCAAAATGAAGAGTAAGCGGCAGTTTCATGGCGAGAAGAATTATATGGAAATGTCACGTATAGAGTGCTTAGAAGAAGCATACTTCGCAAGCATGTCTCTAAGTGTTCGATTCTGACGCTCCGTGAGTTCCTTTGTCTGCGGGTGGTATGACGTAGTGAGCTTGTGCCTCGTTTGACATGACTGGAGGATATCGGCTATGACCTTTGATAGAAAGGTGCGGCCACGTTCTGCAAGCAGCTGGCGTGGAGCTCCTTGTTGCAAGACCACGTCATGTAGGATGAAGTCGGCGACATCTGTTGCGCAGCTTGTTGGAAGTGCTTGTGTCATGGCGTAGCGCGTTGCGTAGTCTGTGGGCACAGCTATCCTTCTGTTGCCAATAGAAGACAAAGTAAAAGGGCTCAGGAGGTCAAAGCCAGCACGGAAAAAAAAATTGCCCGCAGCTTCCCTCGGGGGAACACTGAGGAGGATGCGGAAGCATGTAATTGGTTAACGGGTGTTAAATTGCGACTTACTTGGGTCGATGGCTAAATTGGTTAACGTGGTTGTGAAATGGGGTGGTAAGTGAGTGAACACGTACGGCACGTATGCGAAAGGGCGGTGTTTTATTTATTGCGACGAACTTTGAGGACGATGGCTTTGTGGTCGGTAAAGTAAAGAGTGAGTGGATCGGGTTGCATCGCTCGTAGGTCGAAATTTGCAAAGACGTGGTCGATGCAGGTTCCGCGAATGGTGGTCGGCTGGTGGTGTTTGCAGTCGTCGTGCGTTGCGCGTTTCAGCGAGTATCGCGACGCCATGTATTCGACTATCCAATCGTCCTTGATGACGTCGACGTTGAAGTCGCCAACTAGCATGAACGGTCGATGTTGCGGTTGTTGTTTTCTGTAATCTTGCACGGCCTCGTCGACGTACTTTTCTACGGCGGCACGAGAGAGGTTTGGCGCGAGGTACATCGTCATGACGTCGACGCCACAGACGGTAGCAACGCAGTGCTCGCCGTTGGCGCGTTGTTGAACGCCGGGCTGTAGTCGGAGGTCAATGAAGGAGTCGTCGTCGTTGTCGACGTCACGCTTGACGTAAATTCCCACACCGCCCGCAGGTCGTTGGAACCCGTGCGTGCGCGCGACCGAAGCGTATCCCGCAACGTCGACGTCATTGGCGTTCCACGTCTCGGTGAAGCAAAGCACGTCCACTCTGCGTAGTACACAGATGGTGGGCGACGGCGCGACGGCCCATGCGCGCGTGTCAGCTGTCGAATGTTCGAGAAGCGGTGCGGACGGCGCGGACGGCGCACTACAAGGCGCGAGTATAAGATGTTTCCGCATCTAAAAGGTTCTGAGAATATGTCAAGTGGTTGAAGGTGTCCAGCGAGAAGCGTTGATGGTGTTTTGCGGTGCTGAATTGTATCACAAGCCGCAACGTATCTTCTGACTGAGCGTGATAGCCCTAGCCAAAAGAAGCGTCGCCGAATACGGTCGTAAGTGCGTGACACACCAAGGTGACCGTCAGTTGGAAGGTCATGGAGTTCGTGGAGAACTGCCGAGTGGAGGTGTTTCAGAATGACGAGCAGCTGGGCTGGTACATCTGGGTAGAGGTTCTGGTGGTATAGGACGCCATCGTAGAAGACGAATGATTGATGGGACCTGTTGGAAAATGGTGGTTTGAGACGTCTAATTAGAGCTCGCAGGGATGCATCACAGCGTTGCTCGTCACCGATGCGGGTCGGTTGCGAAACGGAGAAGACGCAAGTGTCGGTGTCAGGGATGGTGCACAATTCGTCAACCGTGCAGTGGGAAAGACAGTTAGCGTCCTGATGTAGGTGTCCCGACTTGTACGTGACTGTAAAGGTATATTTTTGCAGTCACAGAGCGCAGCGCCCAAGCCGGCCAGTTGTATCCTTCAGTGAGGAAAGCCAACATAGCGCAGGGTGGTCCGTTATTACAGATAAATTCGTGCCATATAAATATGGGCGGAACTTCGTGACTGCCCAAACAAGAGCAAGACATTCACGCTCTGTTATTGAATAGTTGCGCTCGGCAGTTGTGAGAAGGCAGCTTGCGTCGGCGATAACTCTGTCAAGTCCCCGCTAGCTCTCTCGGAGTGGACGGGTCACCAATATAGCTGGAGTTGTGAAGAGGGTGATGAGGTGAGAAAGAGTGGCAGCTTGAGCGAAACCCAACGTAAAAATCACGTCTTTGTTCAGAAACTCGGTGAGTGGTCGAGCGATTGTTGCAAAATCTTTCACGAACCTTCTAAAATAGGAACGAAGTTCCACAAAGATCCGGACGTCCTTGACAGACTGGGGTACACGAAAGGTCATTACGGCACGAATTTTCTCCGGGTCAGGCTGCACACCTGATACGTCTAGAAGGTGGCCAAACTCCGTAATCTGCTGGTGGCCGATGTGACATTTCGACGAGTTTAGTTGAAGACCACCAGTGCCGGAGATGTCGACAACCGCTGACAAACGCTGAAAGTGTGTCTTAAATGTGGGCGAGTATACAACCGGTCGCACGAGCATGTTGACCATACAAGGTCGCACGAGCATGTTGACGAATATACAAGGTCGCACGAGCATGTTGACCACTTAAACCCATGTAATAGCGAGTCCATCATACGCTCAAAAGTGGTTGGGGCGTTGCATAGCTCAAACGGCATCACCGTGGATTGATATAGGCCGTCAGAATCAGAATCAGAATCAGAATCAAATTTTATTGTTACTATGAAGTAAAGTCATTACAGACAGTATACAGAAGGAGGTCCCGTAGTCGGAGACTGAATTGGGACCTCCTGTACGATGAACATAAAAACAAATAAAACATAGCTTCGACAGGAAGGGAAAAATTACAATAACCATAATGATATGGGTGATCAAGCACATTTTATATTACACAGAAACCATGTAGGGAGTAAAAAACGTAGTTTTTTCTTGGTCTTTTTCGCCCACCGCAATCTGCCAATAGCCAAAACGTAGGTCAATTGAAGAAAAGCATCGCGCGCCGTGAAGACAATCGAGGGCGTCATTAATGTGGGGCAAAGGATAAACGTCCTTTTTCGTGATTCGACTAAGATGGCGGTAATCAACGCAGAAGCGCCACATGTCACTTTTATTTTTAATTAGCCCAACAGGAGATGCCCAAAGGCTCTAGGAGAGCTCAATAATTCCTTTGGCTAGCACCTTGTTGACTTCTTGAATTACCTTACTCTCTGTGGCAGACATCCGGTATGGTCGGCGGTGAATGAGAGGAGAATAAGCAGTATTATTGCGGTGCTTTATGAGTGAAGTCTGACCGAGTGGACTGCTGTCGATGTAAAATATGTCGTGGTAGGAAGCCAGAAGGCGGCAAAGGGCGTCGGATTGCTCAGGTTTGAGTTTCGGGTCGATCATGGGGCGGAGGACCGCATCGAGAGATGTGGCATCCTGCGGGCGACATGGAAGATCGGAGCATGCGTCTGCCACAAAAGTGATGAGGTGGGCGTCTATTAAGGGTCGCAGCGTGGAGACTGAAATTTCGTGTGGTAGTGCTTGCTGCGTGGTACTGAAGTTGATAATAGGCAGACTGTCTGGTTAGAGGCCATGGTTATGGCGATAAAGTGTGGCCCAGTGACGTCACGCACCGAGAGAACATCAGGAATAGGCGTTACGATATAATCGCTATCAATAATGGGTGAATTTGTTGCCAATTCAATGAATTCGAGTGCTTTCGGTATTATCCGACTGAAGTCTGTGGTACAGAGGCTTCTCGGCAGCTCGGGCCGAGAATCTGGAAGGAGTGTGCATCATGAGCGTGGCATGTAGTCATGACTTACATTACATGCAAGTCATGTTTGCCACGTTAGGGTCTGTCACTTGTGTTCGCCATACAGTCATGTCATACCATACCAGTTTTTCAACATGCCATGTGAACACAACCACTGGAAGTGCAGAAACACCTTGGCATATAAATCATGACATTCATGACATACAACTAATAATTTTCCTCTGTTATGTATAATCACTAATGCTTGTCATACAGTCATGCTATGTCATACCAATTTGGTATAGATCCAATTATCCAAATGGCCAGGAGAGCTAAAAATTCATGAATGAATATATATATATATATATATATATATATATATATATATATATATATATATATAGGATATGGCACAACGGGAGCGTTGTCAACAAGGATAAATATATTTATTTCCCAACAGTTTCGGGAGGGGACCTCCCTTCATCCCCTGATGAAGGGAGGTCCCCTCCCGAAACTGTTGGGAAATAAATATATTTATCCTTGTTGACAACGCTCCCGTTGTGCCATATCCCATACCTTCACGAAGACTAACTGGCCCATTGAATTATTACTCCCACTATATATATATATATATATATATATATATATATATATATATATATATATATATATATATATATATATTCATTTTTATCATATATCAAGAGGGTTTGCTTAAATTGAGAACGACGCAGCGAGAAACGGAAAGAAAAATGGTAAGTGTAACCTTAAGAGAAAAGAAGAGAGCAGAGTGGATTAGGGAATGAATGGGGGTTAAGAATATCATAGCTGAAATCAAGAAGAAGAAATGGACATGGGCCGGGCATGTAGCGCGTAGACAGAATAACCGCTGGTCATTAAGGGTAACTAACTGGATTCCCAGAGAAGGCAAGCGGGTTAGGGGGAGCCAGAAGCTTAGGTGGGCAGATGAGATTAAGAAGTTTGCGGGTATGAATTGGCAGCAGCAGGCACAGGACCGGGTTAACTAGCGCAAAATGGGAGAGGCCTTTTTCCTGCATTGGACGTAGTCAGGCTGATGATGATGTATATATATATATATATATATATATATATATATATATATATATATATATATATATTGTCACGAGACGGGAGAGGAAACGATAGGCAGGAACTCAAAGGGGAGGGACTGTTTACTGAGCCACAGCTGCCATTCACTTCTTCGCTCTCGCCTTCTGCTACGAACACAGCGTAGAATTACCCTCTCCCCAAAGAAAAAAGAAGAAGCGTCGCATGAATGCCACGGCTCCAAAAAACAACAAAAGGTAGTCAGAAATGTCTGTGTCCATTGAAAAGAAAAAGGACGAGATGAAAATAAGGAAGCAAGAAAGTAGTGTACAATCGTCTTGAAGGCTATTGCCACATCACAAAGTTCTTCACTTGCAGTGAACGCGAATAGTATGGCTTCATCCTGGAGACATGAACCACATCCGAGGAGCATCGTCTGCGAGAACGGTGTGATGTGTCTGCTGGGACAACTTCGTAGTTCACTTCGCCGAGGCGATGAAGAACTTGGTAGGGTCTGAAGTACCGACATGACAATTTTTCCGAGTGTCCACATTGACGTATAAGAGTCCAAACCCAGACTAGGTCACCGGGATCGTATATTTCTGCTCTGTGGTGGGTGTTGTACCGGCGAGCATCTTGATTTTGCCGCAATAAAATGCGAAAGCGTGCCAGCTGCCGGGCGTATTCGGCACGCTGAACAAATACATCTGTGTCTGGGGTAATCTTGTCCAGCAGTGTTGGTTGCAGCATGGTGTCAAGCATTGTGGTGACGTCGCGGCCGTAAACCAGACGAAAAGGAGCAAAGCCGGTAGTTTCCTGCAAAGCTGTATTGTAGGCAATTGTTATATATGGGAGGATTTCGTCCCAATTCTTCTGATCCTTGGCGACATACATCGAAAGAATATCTGCAATCGTTTTGTTAAGGCGTTAGGTTAACGTGTTAGTCTGCGGGTGGTACGCAGTTGCTGTTCGGTGTGCCGTGCCGCTCAGCAACAGGATCTGTCGGAGCAACTGTGCCGTAAAAGCAGTACCACGATCTGTGATCACGACAGCGGGAGCACCGTGGCGGAGATTGATGTTCTTGATGAAAAAGTCAGCCACCTCGGAAGAAGTGGCTCGCTGGGCGGCTTGTGTTTCGCAGTATCTGGTGAAGTAGTTGGTGGCGACCACAATCCAGTGGTTACCAGCCGTAGACTTCGGAAATGGGCCGAGTAAATCCATCCCGACCTTTTCAAAAGGTGCGTGAGGGGGTGGCAAAGGCTGAAGCAGACCGGCTGGTTTCGTCGTTGAAGTTTTGTGGCGCTGACAGACTGTGCATGTTTTGACGTCATGCCGGACAATTTTCGTAAGTTTCCGCCAGTAGTATTTGTCCTTAATCCACGCCAGAGTACGCGCAAAGCCAAGATGACCTGATGATGGCTTGTTGTGACAAGCACGCAAAATATCATTGCGGAGAGCAGCAGGAACGACGAGGAGTTAAACAGTTTTCGTTGAATGAAAGTTGCGCTTGTAGAGGATGCCTAGGCGTAGACATAAAGATGACAAATCACCCGCGAACTGACGTGGGGTATGTGGGCGACGTCCCTCAAGGTATTTGATGAGTGGTTGTAATTCTAAGTCTTCGCGTTGCTGCTTAGCCACGTTTAATGATGCGAGAATAGCAAGGCAGCTGAAGTCTTCATCATTGTCTTCTTCAGCGACCTCGACGGGTGCGCGGGAAAGACAGTCAGCGTTGGTGTGTTTCTGGCCAGACTGGTAAACCATCGTTATATCGGATTCTTGTAACCGAAGGCTCCATCTTGCGAGACGGCCCGAAGGATCTTTCAGATTCGCTAGCCAGCAGAGAGAGTGGTGGTCACTCACGATTCGGAAGGGGCGTCCGTACAAGTAGGGCCTGAATTTCGTTATGGCCCATACAACCGCCAGACATTCTTTTTCAGTCGTCGAGTAGTTCTTCTCCACAGATGACAACGTGTGGCTAGCGTAGGTGATGACGCGTTCCACGCCATCTTGATATTGCACGAGAATAGCTCCGAGGTCAAGGTTGCTCGCGGCAGTGCGGACTTCTGTGTCTTCTTAGAGGCTTAGCACATTTACAGCCGAAAATTTTGTTGCGTCCGATGCGGAGTTCTGAACACTGGCACATCCCCCGACCGCGAACAAATTGCGGACTCCAAATGCTAAGGCACTCTGTTCCCCATATACTAAATAAGTTCAAGCTCACAGAACAGCAATTGCGTCTCCTTTCAAGTAGTGATATATTAAACCTGCTTGTATAAGGAGCTATAAACCTAGAAAAATTGCACCCAGTACTTGTAAATGCATGAAATTTTAAGTGTACCCCTTTCTGTTATAGCGTCTTATTTTGGTTGCCTTTTTCCCAATAATTGTTTGTTTGTAAACACCCAAGTGTGCATCTATTCTGTACTTCATAAACAACCACTAGAATGTTATTTTCTTTTCTTTTTTCTTTCAATCATACGTGAGCACCGTATGGAGTTTGGTGTGCCATTGTTTCTGTTGCCTTGTACAAATGGGAGGTGGGGCTAGTCAAGCTGCTATAGCGCAGCTTTTTTCCTACTTTCCATGCCACAATTGTTTTTTGTTTGGGTAAATCACGGTGTATCGTTGTGGTGAAATAAAAATTTCAACTTCAACTTATTTCAACTTCTTGGTGTCGAAGTGACCAAGGATCGCTGGAATTTGTAGGCGTTGTTGAAGGTCGCGGAAAGCGCCGCATTATTTGGGGCCCCAAACGAAGGTGACGTCATCCTTGACGAGTTCTTGTAGAGGGTCGGCGATTTTCGAAAAGTTCAGCATGAAGCGGCGGTAACAAGCACAAAGTCCGAGAAAGCAGCGTACATCATGCTTTCTTTTCGGTATCGCGAACAAAGCAACTGCCATAGCCTTGTCAGGATCGGGGCGAACACCACTGCTGCTCACAATGTGGCCAAAGAATTTCAGTTCCTCATATCCAAAATAACACTTTTTCGGTTTCAGAGAGAGGCCGGCGGTGCGAATAGCCGGAAGAACCGCCTCAAGCCGCTCAATGCGCTGTTTAAAAGTCGTAGAAAAAACGACTACGTCGTCTAAATACACTTAACAAGAGTACCACTTCAAGCCACATAAAACTGTGTCCATCATTCGTTGGAACGTGGCTGGAGCGGAGCACAGGCCAAAGGGAGAACTTTAAATTCATAGAGACCGTCCGGTGTAATGAACGCTGTTTTTTCTCGGTCCCGTTCATCTACTTCAATCTGCCAATATCCGCTACGGAGATCCATGGAACAGAAGTAACGGGGGTGTCGCAGGCGACCCAAGGAGTCATCAATACGAGGAAGAGGATATACGTCTTTTTTCGTTATCTTGTTCAGTTTGCGGTATAGTCGACGCAGAATCGCAATGAACCATCTTTATTTTTAACCTTAACCAGAACAACTGGTGACGCACAAGGAATAGTCGATGGTTGAATTACGTCGTCGTCGAGCATTTGTTTCACTTGATGACGGATAGCATCTTGCTCCTTCTGCGACACGTGTAAGCATGTTGGCGCACGGTTTGCACGTTGGGCTCAGTGATAATTCTGTGCTTCATTAGAGGAGTCTGCCGGACTTTCGAAGTAGTGGCAAAACAGTCACTAAACGATGAGAGGAGACTGAGGAGCGTTGCCCTCTTAGGTTCTTCTAACTGGCGGTACTAGTCACGTCAGTATCGCAGCTGTTCTCAGTCGAGATCGTCGTAATCAAAGGGAAGGCGTCCAAATCATCCAAGCCTCCAAGTAAGCTATTTTTCTGCGTTTCGCAAAATGCCTGTGTTCGCCACCGATGTTCGTAACTAAAACCGTAGTCTGGCTATTTCGGAGTTGAACAAGACTTCGAGCAATGGCCACTTCCCGATCAAGAATAACGTCAGGTTACTTGCGGCGATGCCCGTAATCGACTGCTCCCATGGACACTAAACAAGCACGAATATACTACTGTGAGGTGGTGGCAACGTGACGCAATCATCGACCACGCGTAAGGCCACGCCACGATGTTCGTTCTCGATGTCGGAATCTGGAGAAACACAGTTCTCGATGTCGGAATCTGGAGAAACACAGTTAACAAAACTAACGAACAAATCACGCAGAATAGTCATCGCTTCACATGCTTGCGGAAAATCCATGCCCAAAATGACCGGCCGAGAACAATTGGGCAGTACAAGGAATGATGCTACAAAAGCCGACGCACAAATCTCAAGCCTGGCGGTGCACCTTACTACATGGGATACGAGGTATCCTCCAGCGGTGATTAGTTGAGGGCCGTCCCACGTTGTCAGCACCTTGTGTAGATGGGTGGCCAATGAAGCACTCATCACCGAGTAATCAGCTCCCGTGTCGACAAGCGCAGTCACCGGATAACAGTCGACGAAAACCGTAATGGCAGCGGACATTCTGTTGGCGATTTCACAAACAGGCTTTAACGGCATGTCGTAAGGCAGCGGCGGAGGGTATTTGTCGGTTCGCGTGACAGCGGCCTCACCTCCGGAGGTCACCGTTTTCAGTTTCTCTGGCGTGGGCTTGCGCCACTGACACCAGGGGACCCAAAGGCGGGTCGGGCGCGGTGCGTTGATGTGGACAGACAGGGTGATGGTGGCCGTGACTCTCGTCGCGGCGGGAAAGGAGCGTCATGACTACCTTCCTAGTAATCCGCAAATTCTTGTGGGCGCTCACCATAGCGTGGACAACGTGCATCTGGGTGGAATCCACGTAAGCCTATTCGTCGGTAGTAACAGTCGCGGTACATGTGTCCAAGTTCGCCACAATGGTAGCACAAAGAACGATTGTCGGGTGCACGCCAGATGGTGGACTTCCTCGGGCCAGGATGAAAATCGGCCTGAGGAGGCAGGCGATGGGCTGGACCCAATGGAAAGCGTCGGGGGGTCCCAGCAGGTGGATGAGCAAAACGTGCCGTCGACGGCGTAGAGACGCGTGGGGTATCCGCGTAGGAAAGCGTGGGAGGTTCGACTTTCGACGGTGGTGAGGAATGAAAGAACTGCCTGATTTCGTTACGAACGACGTCCGTAAGAGCAGCGCTACTGGGAGGGGACGCTGCATGAAATTTCCGAAGTTCTTCGCGTACAACTTGCCGTATGAGTTCTGTGAGGACCTCCCTGTTATCGCCTCCTGGTACAAGCGAGCACGCAGCGGACATGGCCGTCTGACACTCATACTGCGACAACCGCTGCCGAAGCATGCGCTCCATAATTGTGGCCTCACGTATGAACTCGGACACAGTCGTAGGAGGTTTGCGCACAAGGCCCGCGAAAAGTTGCTCCTTTACGCCTCGCATTACCAGGCGCACTTTCTTGTCTTCTGGCATGTGGGGGTCAGCCTGTCGAAACAATCGCGACATATCTTCGTCAAACTTGGCGACGCTCTCGTTCGACATTTGAAACCGCGAAGAAAGTGCCAGCTCCGCTCTCTCTTTCCGTTCGGGGTTACTGAACGCCTCGCGAATCTGCCGATGGAATTCCTGCCAACTTCTGAACGATATTTTGTGGTTCTCATACCACACTCTTGCCGCGCCTAAGAGGAAGATATAAACGTTCTTCAACTTACGGCGATTGTCCCAGTCGTTGATGGAAGCGACCCGGTCGAAATGGTCAAGCCACTCTTCGACATCCTCACCGACATCATCATGGAATGGGTTGGGTGTGCGAGGCGTGTTGATGACACAGGGTACGCTGGCGAGTGGGTCATGCTCGGTTTGGGTTGCGGATGTGCCAAACATTGTCCTCACGGAACTTGACAAGGGGCCGTACTGTGGTGGTAGTCCTTGAAGGCGGCGGCTGCTTCGATAGATATCAGCAGACCTTGGTGCGCTGGCGGTGGTTGCTTCTGGTTCAGGACCAGCAGGCATAAGACGTGGCAGTACAGTACCCAGCACGTCCACCAGTCTGTCGCGAGAGGAAACGATATGCACGAACTCGAAGGGGAGGACTGTTTACTCAGCCACAACTGCCATTCACTTCGTCGCTCTCGTCTTCTGCCACCAACACAGCGTGGCAATATCTATATCTATATATATATATATATATATATATATATATATATATATATATATATATATATATATATATATATATATATAAGGGAAAGAAGTGTATACCTAAGGGCTCGTTTTTCCGTGTTTTAACACAATATAATGAGATATAACAGACAGTAATGCCAAGGAATGTACAGGGGAAGTTATTAAAACCAATGGAATGTAAATAAGAAGAAAGAAAAGTGGATCACAAAATTACCAACTGTGAGCAGGAATCGAACCTACGACCTTCGAATTACGCGTTCGATGCTCTAACCACTGAGCTATCACAGCGGCCCTCCCTCCACCCACTTTTTTGGGTTTATCTGTGAATTTAGAAGTAGGAGTGACAGTCAGCGCCATCTATAAGCCAAACAACGAGTGTGAAAACACTCTTATGCGCATGTTTGGCGCCACGTAGCACGTGAACTTATTATGAGCGGGCAGCTGAATAATTGTCCCTCTTATACAACCTAAACACACCAAGTCTGCCAGTACGAGACCCTCGTTCAATGAAATAAGGGAAAGAAGTGTATACCTAAGGGCTCGTTTTTCCGTGTTTTAACACAATATAATGAGATATAACAGACAGTAATGCCAAGGAATGTACAGGGGAAGTTCTTAAAACCAATGGAATGTAAATAAGAAGAAAGAAAAGTGGATGAAAAAATTACCAACTGTGAGCAGGAATCGAACCTACGACCTTCGAATTACGCGTATATATATATATATATATATATATATATATATATATATATATATATATATTTGACGCTACAAAATGGAGACGCGTCGTGGTCCAGATGCCATGCGTTTATTCTAATGCACGCGCACTTCCTCTTCGTCGGCTTCTCCTAGAATCACCTTGTGAATGCTTCACACTTCCCCCTCCCCTCGAGAAAGTCTCAGTTCAGAAGGTTCAAAATAACGCCGCAGTTTGCTAACATGCACAATGTCAGAGTTTCTACGTAAGGGTAGCACGAAGCGGTTGATCTCATAGTTCACTGTTGAGACCTTGCGTAGAATCTTGTATGGTCCTTCCATGACAGAACTCAGTTTGCCGTTGTTGGGATGCCATGGTGTCTCGTAAAGGACAAAGTCACCGACTTGGAACTCAATCGGAAGAAATTTTTTATCATAAATGACTTTGTTCTTATTATGGTAGGCGAAAGAATTGGTAACTGCAGTTTTTCGCGCTTCTTCGACGGTTTCTTCTCGTTGTTCCAGTACAGTAGGATAAGATGGAATTCCATACATCAGGAAGGAAGGTGCGTAGCCGGTCACTTCGTGGGGTGTTCTGTTGTATTCGTCAATTACCTCCGGAAGCAGCTTAGTCCAAGACTTCTGTGGTTCGTCATTGATCTTACATTTAAGCCTCGTTACGATAGTCTGGTTAGTCCGCTAGTTCATGCCGTTGCATTGTGGATGATGAGATGAGGTGAATAGTTGGTGTATACGATTATGTTTTAAAAACTGCTTGAATTTTCCTGTTGTAAATCCTGTTCCACGGTCTGAAAGGAGCTTCCGTGGTTTTCCAGAAGCGAAAATTGTTTTTAAGCATGAAATGTAGGCGTCGCTGTTCTCACTTTTATGAGCAAACGCCCATACGTAGCGAGTCGCATGATCAATAACCAAGTGTATAAACCTTTTTGACGAGCCATATCCAGAAAATCCTCCTATGGTGTCTATTGCAAAGAGGTCGAAGGGCTCTTCAGCTAGAGGCAGTGATTCAAGCGTCCCAAACTTTTTTGCTTTCGTCTTCTTGCATCTCTGGCATGTATCACAATGCAGAATGTAAGTGGAAACATCGGTTACCATATGCGGCCAATAATAATGCGGAGACAGGAGTGATAGCGTCTTCTTCACTCCGACATGCCCAAAATGTTGATGTGCATTCTTCAGAATGGTTGGGCGTAGTTCGTGGGGCACGTATATTTTCCGTAGTCCTTTTCTTTTAATGATGATGATGTTATTTTCCAATGAGTGCGTTCCTTTTGGACGCTCATTGTTGCATCGCTGAAAGTCGTCGTGTGATAGAAGATTAACTATTGGGGCTCTGGAGAGCGCATCTGCTTCGACATTACTTGCGCCCTTTTGATGTTTGATGTTCACATCATACATTGACAGTTTCAAAGACCACCAGAAGAGACGACCTTGAGGATTTTTAACATTCTTCAGCCACTTGAGTGCAGAGTGATCTGTTAAAACAGTGAATGACTTTCCATGAAGGTAGCAATGCCATTTATCAATGGCATCTACAATGGCAAGACATTCCCTTTCTGTAATAGCATAGTTCACCTCGTGCTTAAGTAGTTTGCGGGAATAGTAAGCAACAGGATGTTCTTTGCCTTTGTCATCAGGTTGTTTCAGCACTGCACCGATGCCTTCGCCAGATGCGTCACAGTACACAGTACATGGTCTCGAAGGGTCGTATATGAGAAGCACCGGTTCTTCAGTTACCCGCTCCTTCAGTTCACGAAAGGCTTGCTCGCATGCTTCTGTCCACACCCACTTGCTGTCTTTGTGGAGTAGTTTTGTGAGTGGAAGAGCGATATCACTGAAGTGGGGGATGCACTGACGGTAGGTGTTTACAGTGCCCAGAAAACGCTGGAGATCTTTTTCTCGTTTTGGTGTAGGAAATTTGAGTATGGCAGCCACATTACTTTGCTTAGGTGTCACTGTTCCTTGTGAAATTTTGTGGCCCAGGTATTCAATGCTGCAGCGTGCAAATTGGCACTTTTTTCGTTTGAGTTTTACGTTCTCTGCTTTGAGAGCTTTCAATAGCGCCTCAAGGTGTCGTATATGATCATAAAATGTCTCTGAGTATACGACCACATCGTCAAAGTAATTAATAACATTGGTGAGCTGACGTTTCGCTATTATTGATTTCATGGCTCTTTCAAATGTAGCTGGAGCGTTCTTCAACCAAAACGGCATTACCAACCACTCAAAATGACCATCAGGCGTGACAAATGCAGTTTTCTGAACATCGTCAGGATGCATTTGCACATGCCAGTATCCCGACGTTACGTCCAACGTAGTGAAAAACTCCGCCTTTCCTAAGTGGTCAAGAATATCATCTATACGTGGAATTGGTTGAAAGTCGGGTACTGTTATGGCATTGAGTTTCCGGTAGTCAATACATAGACGAGTGCGTCCTTCACCTTTCTTTTCTGCTAAAATGACAGGTGCGGCGTAGGGCGATAATGAAGGCCTCACAACACCTTGCTTGAGGAGAGCGTTACCTTTTTGTTGATCTCCACTTTGTCTGCCTGTGAACATCGGTATGGTGCTCGACAATAGGGACAGCATTGGTAAGGGCGATCCTATGTTTCTCAGTAGTGATGCACCCAATATCTGTCTGAGATTTCGAAAATATCTCGTCATACTTGCTTAAAAGAGAGTCGAGCGCCACAAACTCATGCTCTGATAAGTTTTCTGAAGTCAGGGTTCGCATCAGCGGGGCTTGAATGGTTTTCTTTTCATTGTGATGCGGAAGGTTCATATTCTCACATGCTTGTGTCACTGACTTGCTTTCCAGATTTACAGAAAGATTGAAGTATGAAACGCTGTCTAGGCCAAGAATTAATTGCGTTCTCATGCCTCGCAGCACATGTGCATAAACTTTCTTGATGACGTTCCCAATTTGTAACTGAATGTTTACGCGACCCAAAGTTCGAATGCTTGATGCAACTTGCTGTACCATGATGCTGGAGTCTCTCATCAACTGAACCTTTAGCTGTTTGTACACATCCTCGCTGATACAAGTAATTGTTGCTCCAGTATCGAGAATTGCATTTACTGGCTTTCCGTTGATGAGAGCACTGAAGTGTATAATGAAACTCTGGGTCGCCCTCCTCGTTTCCCCGTTCAGTATCAATAGCGGACACATTGCCGCGGCGCGGACATTCGTTGTGCCAGTGAAACTGTCGTGGGAAACCAGCAGCTGAGCAGTATCTACATTCGTTTTGTGGGGCAGGCGGTTGAAGAGTCATTGTCGGTTGCTGCGATCTGCTGAAGAGACGTGGAGCTCTTGATGCGATACTAGCGTTACGAGTAAAGGAAACTCTTCTCACCCGTTTTAAAGATGTCTCGACCCGTTGAGCTGCGGTGAGCCACTCTAATGACGAGTTGAAAGACAGTCCGGCGAGCGCCAGTTCCACATCAGGAGGAACACCATCAGTCAGTCAAGAAATGATGTGGCACTCTTTCAGGTCAGCCAAGGAACCAAGTCGCTTTTTCTCGTCGTAGTAGTCCTTGATGGTCTGCCCTCCTTTCAGTCGGTAGTGAATGAAGAGACGGAAGGCATCTCCGTCAGTCGAAGCAAATCGGGCTTGCATGGCACGCTTGATATCGCCCCAAGTTGTCTCACCGTTGCCGAAAATCTCTGTCAGGTACCACTTGAACGCTTCCCCTTCAATGTATTCGTTGAAGTGACTGACCCGATCGCGGTGAGTCCATGATGCCTCGGCTGCCTTCATGTCGAAAAGAAGAAGCCACTTGTCGATGGGGACGTCTTCTGGTGTTCCCTTGAACTTCTGTACGTTGAGCGGAGGCTTTAGCTTAGCCATGGCACGTTGATGAGGTCGATCCTGTCGACTTGTGTGACGCTACAAAATGGAGACGCGTCGTGGTCCAGATGCCATGCGTTTATTCTAATGCACGCGCACTTCCTCTTCGTCGGCTTCTCCTAGAATCACCTTGTGAATGCGTCACATATATATATATATATATATATATATATATTGTCACGTGCTACAAAAGGTCTTCAACTACGAAGAACTGAGCCGGCGGGGAGACGCACCGAAAACTGGCAAGATGGCTGCTTCAATAATAAAAAACTGGCCAGAGCACGCGCTGCCCCAGAACATCGTCTTCCATTGTCGCGGGCAGCCATGGCTTGCGCTCGCCGTAACTAGCGGCCAAGTGGCATTATTCCCCCTCTGAGAAAAAAAAGGCATCACTCTGATGCTCGGAAAGTACAAAGGCAAAGTCGGGGTGAACCAACAGAAAATACGCGCATACACAAAAACAGCGATATTGTTCATGCGCAGTCGCACTACCGCGTGAAGTACGGCTACAGGCGCACCACGTGGACAATCTCTTAGGAGTGCCTTCGCCATCGTGGTGAGAAGGTGCCGTCAGAGACTACCTCGTAGTTCACATCGCTCACGCGTAGCAAGACTTTGTATGGTCCGAAGTAGCGACTTAGCAGTTTTTCAGACAATCCCTTGCATCGAGCTGTCCAAACCCAAACTTGATCGCCTGGATGGTATTCAACTTGTCGATGGCGAGCGTTGTAGCGGCATGCGTCTGTACTCTGCTGGTGCGTAATGTGTAGGCGTGCTAACTGGCGTGCTTCGTCGGCGTACTGGGTAAGCTGCACAGCATCAGGAGTGATCAAAGCATCGTAATTGTGTGAAAGCATCGCATTCAGCATGGTCTGGACCTCACGTCCATAGGCATGACGGAAAGGCGTGAATCGAGTAGTTTCCTGGACGGCAGTATTGTACGCGAATGTGACGTACGGTAGCACCTGGTCCCAGGTGCTATGCTGGACATCTATGTACATAGATAACATGTCAGCGATGGTCCTGTTGAGTCGCTCTGTCAAGCCGTTGCTCTGTGGATGATATGCCGTAGTCTTGTGATGGCTCGTGTAGCTGAGCTTGAATACGTCATGAATGAGCTGGGCCGTGAATGCTGTTCCTCTGTCTGTGATTACGCACGACGGGCGCCATGGCGAAGAACGATCTGGTCCATAAAAAATTGGGCGACGTCGGAAGCAGTAGCGCGTTGTAGTGCCTTTGTTTCGGTGTACTTCGTCAAATAGTCGGTGGCTACTACGATCCACTTGTTGCCGGCAGATGATAGTGGAAAGGGCCCCAGTAAATCCATTCCTTTTGATCAAATGGCGCTCTGGGTGGTTCTATTGATTGAAGAAGCCCCGCGGGCTTTAGTGGCGGGGATATGCGGCGTTGACATTCCCGGCAGCTTTTCACGTATCGCTTAACTGATGCAGAAAGCTTAGGCCAGTAGTATGCTTGTCGAACTCGAGCGAGAGTTCGAGAGGAACCTAAGTGACCATATGTGGGCTCATCGTGGCAGGCAAGAAGAATGTCGTCACTCATGTCTGTTGGCACGACTAGAAGATAGGTTCTGTCATTGCCGTTGGAGTTTTTCTCATACAGGACCCCATCTCGCAGACAGAACGATGACAGACTTCGAGAAATACATCGAGGTATAAACGAGTTGCATCCTTCAAGGTTTTCGATAACTGCGCGAATTTCATCGTCCGCACGCTGTCGCGTAATCAGATCTGTTGTAGTAAGGGCCCCAAGGAAACCATCGTCATCCTCGGTGTTGTGGCCACAAACTTCGACAGGTGCACGGGATAATGAATCAGCATCTTCGTCCTTGCGGCCCGATTTGTAAGCGATCATGAAATCGTATTCGTGCAGACGAAGACTCCATCGTGCCAGTCGCCCACACGGGTCCCGTAGTTTGGCTAACCAGCACAACGAATGATGATCGGTCACTACCCTGAAGTGGCGTCCGTAAAGGTAAGGCCTAAATTTCATAGTGGTCTATACAACAGCGAGGCACTCTTTCTCTGACGTGGAGTAGTTGACCTCGGCGCGGGAATGAGTGCGGCTAGCGTACGCTATCACTCGCTCTGTGCCCTCTTGTTGTTGTACGAGGACAGCACCAAGACCCACGTTGCTGGCGTCAGTGTGAATTTCAGTATCAGCGTCTTGGTCAAATTTAGTGAGGGCTGGTGGTGTCTGCAAACGCTCCTGTAGTTTAGAGAAAGCTGCGTCCTGTGCTTCCTCCCAGACGAATGAAACATCTTCACGAGTGAGTCGAGTGAGTGGTTCAGCAATCCTAGAAAAATTGGCTATAAAGCGGCGGTAGTACGCGCAGAGCCCCAGAAAGCGACGCACTGCCTTCTTATCACGTGGAACAGGAAACGAGGCCACGGCGGTACTTTTGTCAGGGTCTGGTCGAATACCATCCGCACTGACAACATGGCCGAGACACTTAAGTTCCTTGTAACTGAAATGGCATTTTTCTGGGTTCAGTGTCAGGTTAGCAGAGCGGAGCGCTTCCAGTACAGTCTGCAGACGCTTCAGGTGCTCCTCAAAGGTGGAAGAAAACACGACAACATCATAGAGGTAAACTAAGCACGTGTGCCACTTTAGACCGGTAAGAACAGTGTCCATCATTCTCTGGAATGTCGCAGGTGCAGAACAGAGGCCGAAGGGAAGCACTTTGAATTCATATAGGCCATCCGGTGTAACGAAGGCGGTTTTTTCACGATCTCGTTCATCAACTTCGATCTGCCAGTAGCCACTTTTCAAGTCTATCGATGAAAAATACTTGGCTCGCCGCAGTCTGTCGATCGAGGGAATCGTCGATGCGAGGCAGCGGACAGGCGTCTTTTTTAGTCACGCTGTTAAGTTTCCTGTAGTTCACGCAGAAGCGCAGTGATCCATCTTTTTTCTTCACGAGCACCACCGGAGATGACCAGGCACTTTTCGAAAGTCGGATAATGTCATCTTGCAACATCTCTTTGACTTGAGTATTTATAACGTCGCGTTCTTTTGCCGAAACGCGGTAAGGGTGTTGTTTTATGGGCGAGGCGTCGGTATACGCAATTATTCGATGTTTGGCGATCGGTGTCTGATGAACCTTCGTGGTGGACGCGAAGCACTCTTTACATTGATATAGCAGTTCACGTAGCTCGTTCTGTTGTTGTTCCGAGAGGGTCAAGTTGACATCGACTTTTTCAAGTAGTGAAGTCACGTCGCTTGGTGTCGGTCGAAGCCCGTCGTTGGCTGATGTAGATGCGAAGCATTCAGAAACGTCTGCGATAGGGTAGGCGAAAGCGATGGCGGTGTCACGAAACAGGTGCCGGTACTCGTTACTAAAATTAGTCACAAGTAGGGCAGAGTGTCCGTCATAAAGCGTGACGAGGCTGCGTGCAGCGCAGATCCCTAGCGTGAACAAAAGCGTCAAGTTGCCTTCGGCGACAACCTCACCATCCCGTAACTTGTCAGACACCACATCAACTAGGACGCTTGAACGCGGAGGCAACGTGATGCTGTCGGCAGAAATGCGAAGCGTGCTGTCACGGATGTCGTCAGGTATGTCGGAGGATCCAGCTGTCGAAAACGTCACGGTACGCTCTCGAAGATCGATAATAGCGCCATGCTCCCGCAAAAAGTCGACTCCGAGGATTAGGTCTCGGGAACAGTCACGAAGTACGAGGCAGCTGGCGAGAAACGTACGTCCCCGAATGCTCACTCTGATAGTGCACATGCCGATTGGGGTGACTACGTGCCCGCCGGCAGTACGAATTTGTGCTTCGTACCAAGGCGTTACAACTTTCTTTATGTGCGCTGCTAGTTTCCCGCTTATGATTGAGTAGTCCGCACCTGTGTCCATTAACGCACTAACGTCGTGGTGACCGTCGACTACCACATGTATATCCAGAAAAAATCTGCTTCTGGCTTTCGTCGCTGTCGTCGGGGAATCGCTCCGTGTCCGTGCTTGCGTCGGTGGGAGGCCTTGCCTGCGTCGAGTGTCAGCGGCCTCACTCCCGAAGGTCGCTGTCGTTAGTTTTCCCGCCTAGGGCTTGGCGAGCGCGCCGGCGCTGCTCCTGGGAGGCTCCGAAAATTCGGAGAAGATCGCATTGGGGATGGGGACCGTGACTGCCGCCGCAGTGGCATGCGCTGCTGTGAGAAGTAATCTTGAATAGCTCTCGGTCTTTCGCCAAATCTCGGCCGTGGTGCGTCGACGGCAAAACCCTGTAGTCCGAGGCGACGGTAGGGACATTCCCGGTACACATGTCCAGCTTCACCACAGTGGTAACACAGTGGCCGTCTGTCTGGTGTGCGCCATACGTCGGATTTTCTGGGAAGTGGCTGCCGATTTTCTAAGTGCTGAATTGGCTGCAGCGAAGGAAGTGCATTCTGATGCATAGGATTAACGAAACGCGGTGAAGCAGGAATATATCAGCTTACAGCTTCTGCGTATGATGCACGATGTGGGTCCGCCGGGAATTATGGGACATAGGTGGAAGGCGGAACTTGGAGAACCTGTCGTACTTCGTTTCTGACAAGGCTGCAAATACACCCTGCAGTAGGTTGGGACTGGCACTGAACTTTTTGTAGTTCGTCGCGCACCACCGATCGTATGAGATCGCAAAGAGACTCGATGTTGATGTTGCCTGCCGCACCTCCGATCTGACCTATTGATGAAGCGGCACTCACTTGCCGGTCGTACACAGTAGAGCACTGCTGCAGCACTTGCTCCATGGTTGTGGTTTCTGTCAAAAATTCCGCCACGGTCTTTGGGGGACAGCGAACGAGGCCAGCGAAAAGCTGCTCCTTCACTCCTCGCATTAAATGACGGACCTTCTTTTCTTCTGCCATGTCGGGGTCAGCTCGACGAAAGAGGCTCGTCATGTCCTCGAAGTACATCATGACGCTTTCATTCGGCATTTGGAGGCGCGGCTGAATCTCTCGCTCGGCCCGTTCGCGGCGATCGGGATTGGCCCAACTTGCCAGCGGGTATCGACGAAAGACGCTCCACGAAGGAAAAGGCTCACGGTTTTCGTACCAAGTACGAGCGCCGTCCTCCAAGCTGAAATACATGTTCCTCATTTTGTCGAAGTCGGTCCAACCATTGTAATCCGAAAACCGTTCGAACTGGGCCAGCCAGTCTTCGACATCTCCAAGACGGAACCGTGGAACACCTTCGGCACACGTGGCTTCCACAGCGTATGATGCGTGGTCGCACCGCCTTCCTGTGCGTTGGAGGCCGCAGCGCCTTCCATAGCGTTCGGGGGTGTGACAGACGTCATCTCAGGAAGAGGTCCACGCTCAGGAGGAAGTCCTCGGAGTCTTCGGCTTGAGCGGTGGACAGGTGTTGTCACTGCAGGTACAGGGCTACCTGGAGGCGTTTCGAACATCGGCGGGGGGTTCCACCAGTTGTCTCGTGCTCCACCAGTTGTCACGTGCTACAAAAGGTCTTCAACTAGGAAGAACTGAGCCGGCGGGAGACGCACCGAAAACTGGCAAGATGGCTGCTTATATAATAAACAACTGGCCAGAACACGCGCTGCCCCCAGAACATCGTCTTCCATTCTCGCGGGCAGCTATGGCTTGCGCTCGCCGTAACTAGCGGCCAAGTGACTATATATATATATATATATATATATATATATATATATATATATATATATATATATATATATATATATATATATATATATAAAAGGAAAACAACTGTACTCCTAAGGGCTCGTTTTTGTGTGTTTGACACAATAATAGTGATATCTAAGACATAATAATGCCAAGGAAAGTATAGGGGAAGTTATGAAACCGAATTGTGATGTAAATGTCAAGAAAGAAAAGTGGGTAAAAAGATAACTTGCCGCGAGCAGGAACCGAACCTGCGACTTTTAAATAACACACTCCATTCTCTACCGCTGAGCTACCACGGTAGCTACCACCCCAGCCACCTTATTGGGTTTATATCATCATCATCATCATCAGCCTGACTACGTCCACTGCAGGACAAAGGCCTCTCCCATGTTCCGCCAGTTAACCCGGTCCTGTGCTTACTGCTGCCAATTTATACCCGCAAACTTCTTAATCTCATCTGCCCACCTAACCTTCTGTCTCCCCCGAACCCGCTTCCCTTCTCTGGGAATCCAGTTAGTTGCCCTTAATGACCACCGGTTATCCTGTCTACGCGCTACATGCCCGACCCATGTCCATTTGCTCTTCTTTATTTCAGCGATGATATCCTTAACCCCCGTTTGTTCCCGAATCCACTCTGCTCTCTTCTTGTCTCTTAAGGTTACACCTACCATTTTTCTTTCCATTGCTCGCTGCGTCGTCTTCAATTTAAGCTGAACCCTCTTTGTAAGTCTCCAGGTTTCTGCTCCGTAGCTAAGTACCAGCAAAGTACAGCTGTTATATACCTTCCTCTTGAGGGATAGTGGCAATCTACCTGCCATAATATGAGAGTGCTTGCCGAATGTGCTCCACCCCATTCTTTTTCTTCTAGTTACTTCACTCTCGCGGTTTGGCTCTGCGGCTATTACCTGCCCTAAGTAGACATAGTCTTTTACAACTTCAAGTGCACTATTACCTATCTCGAAGCGCTGCTCCTTTCCGAGGTTGTTGTACATTACCTTCGTTTTCTGCAGATTAATTTTAAGACTCACATTTCTGCTCTTCTTGTCTAACTCCGTAATCATGAGTTGCAATTCGTCTCCTGAGTTACTCAGCAATGCAATGTCATCGGGGAAGCGCAGGTTACTAAGGTATTCTCCATTAACTCTTATCCCTAACTGTTCCCATTCTAGGCGTCTGAAAACCTCCTGTAAGCACGCGGTAAATAGCGTTGGGGAGATTGTGTCCCCCTGCCTTACACCCTTCTTGATTGGTATTCTGTTACTTTCTTTATGAAGCACTATGGTAGCAGTTTATCCCCTGCAGATTTCTTCCATAATGTTTTTATATACTTCATCTACGCCTTGATTGCGCAGTGTTTTGATGACGGCTGATATTTCTACAGAATCAAATGCCTTCTCATAATCTATGAAGGCTATGTATAGTGGTTGGTTACACTGTGAGCATTTCTCTATTACCTGATTGATAGTATGAATGTGGTCAATTGTTGAGTAGCCTGTTCGAAATCTTGCTTGTTCCTTTGGTTGATTGAATACTAATGTTTTTTTTACTCTGTTAGCAATTACCTTTGTAAATAGCTTGTATACTACAGAGAGCAAGCTGATCGGCTTGTAATTCTTCGAGTCCTTGTCATCTATATATATATATGTGTGGGTGTATATATATGAATTTAAATATGAGAGTGACAGTCAGTGCCACCAGTAGCCATGGTGGCGATTGTGGGACATTCTTCACACACACACACACACACACACACACACGCACACACACACACACACACACACACACATATATATATATATATATATATATATATAGAGAGAGAGAGAGAGAGAGAGACAAGACACGATTGCCATTTTAGCCCAGAAAGAACCGTGTCTATCATTCTTTGAAAAGTAGCTGGTGCCGAGCATAAGCCGAAGGGAAGGACCTTGATCTCGTAGAGTCCGTCAGGAGTAATGAAGCCGGTCTTTTTGCGGTCGCGCTCATCAACAGGTATTCGCCAATAGCCGCTGCGTAGATCCATGGAAGAAAAGTAACGAGCATTGCGAATGCGGTCCAGCGGGTCGTCTATTCGTGGTAAAGGATACACGACTTTCTTCGTGATCTTATTCAACTTTCGGTAGTCGACGCAAAATCGCAGAGTACCATCTTTTTTCTTTGCTAACACAACAGGGGACGCCCAGGGACTGGTCGATGGCTGGATGACATCGTCCTTGAGCATCTGCTGGACCTGTTGGCGTATAACGTCTTGATCTTTTTGCGTTACTCTGTAGGCATGCTGTCGAATGGGTCTCTCGGTAGGCTCGGTGATGATACGATGCTTGGCAAGCGGTGTTTGGTTAGCTTTCGAAGTCGTAGCGAAGCAGTCCCGAAATGAGCCGAGTAGCTTCAAAAGACGTTCCCGTTGTGCAGACGGTAGACCCTGGTTTACGTCGAGAGTGCTTGCAAATGTCATGGCGGAATCGTCGCACGACGAAAGAGCAGATAATGTTGAGGGACCAGGGACGTCGGCAATATCCTCAAGGTATGCGATCGCAGTGTGTTTGGTAAGATGGCGATACTCCTCGCTGAAATTCGTGACTAATTGGCAAGCCTGCTTTCTACTGGTCTGAACAATACCTCGGGCAACGCAGATTTGTTGTGCAAAAAGTAGGGACAAATTTCCTTCTGCAATTACAGCATCGGGGACGTCTTGGTCACATTCAACGTTTATAAAAAGGCTGCTGCGGCGAGGCAGAGTAACAGATTCGGAGGATACACGTAGGGCAGCCTTCGATGAGCGGGCGTTTTCCGGTTCAGGATGAAACGGGTCCTCGAACGACACCCGCAAGTCTGGTAGGTCAATAATTGCGCCGTGTTCGTGAAGAAAGCCCAGCCCCAGAATGAGTAGACGGGAGCACACAGGTAATACGAGGAAAGACCCTGTGAACGTCGAAGCACGGACTCGAACACGGGCTGTGCACAATCCAGTTGGCGTGACGAGGTGTTCCTGCCGTGCGCAACGGGGGTCCTTGCCAAAGGGTAGTTACCTTCCTCAGTTGGGATGCTAGGGCGCTGCTCATAACCGAATAATCGGCGCCGGTGTCGACGAGGGCAGTGACAACGTGATTATCGACGTGTACGGTGATGTCGGCGGAAACAGTCTTATGACTTTCGGAAACGACTGGAAGGTCAGAACGGTCTTCGTCAGGTCTTTGCGTCGAAGGCGGCTCTTTGACAGTTCGTGTGGACGCGGCTTCACCCCCTGAAGCCGCGGTTTCTAGTTTCCCCTGTGGGGACTCGGTGACCAGCCTCTGAAAGGAGCATAAGATGACGAGGGAATGCTGGGTGACATGGGGCGGCGAGGTGATGGTGATCGTGATTGGGGGCGTTGACCAAGGCGTGGAGCTTGCTGGTCCGTAAGGTATACGCTTCGATGTCGCGGGGACGCTCACCGTAACGCGGGCACCGAGCATCAGGGTGAAAGCCACAGAGACCAAGTTGGCGGTACTGGCAGTTACGGTAGACGTGACCCGCTTCGCCACAGTGGTAGCAGAGTGGACGGTTATCGGACGTACGCTACACGCTGGCCTTTGTGGCGTTCTGCCGCGATCCAGACGGACGATAAGTTGGTGCACTCGGAAACCTTGAGGCGGGTGGCGGAGTCGAAGAGGTGCCCTGGAATCGATGGCTAGCCTGAAACATTCTCCCCATGGTGGGATCAGGGCCATGTGGTGCAGGAGATCGCAGAGCTGCCGCATAAGTCAGCACAGGGGCCTCAGGCCTTGTTGGCGCGAGTGGGGTGACCGCCTGTCGGATCTCATTTCGGATTAAGTCTGCGAGAGCACTTAAGGGTGGTTGGGGTCCCACTGCTTGGAGTTGGCGCAGCTCGTCCCGCACGACGCTTCTTATGAACTCAGCGAGGGCATGCCTCTCGCTGTCAGCCTCGATAAAACATGCAGCAGGGGTCACGTCGTGGCGTTCATACTGTGATGACCTGTACTTGAGAGTACGCTCCATTGTGGTTGCCTCATTTATAAACTCTGCCACAGTCGTCGGTGGATTGCGCGCGAGTCCGGCGAAGAGCTGCTATTTTACCCCACGCATTAAATGCCGCACCTTATTTTCCTCGGACATTGCAGGGTCAGCACACTTGAAGAGTCGAAGCATATCCTCGACAAACATCGAAACTCTCTCGTTGGGTCGTTGGTTCCGAGACGAGATAGCCTGCTCCGCTCTCTCTTTCCTTTCAGTGCTGCGGTACGCATCACGAAACTGCCGGCTGAACTCATGCAACGTCGCAAAGAAACCTTCGTGATTCTCGTACCACGTTTTCGCAGAGTCTTCTAACGCAAAGTAAACTCTCCGCAGCTTGCGAGCTTCATCCCATTCGTTGATGTTGGCAACTCGATTGAAGTGGTCAAGCCAGTCGTCAACATCTTCATAAATGTCTCCATGAAATGAGCGTGGTGTTTGCGGCGCATGAAAAACATGCGGGAGAAAAGAATAGGCGTCGTTGGTTTGACTTGCCTGGTTGTTAGTTGAAGGTGCCATCTCGTCTTGAGAGAGAAGACCGTACTCGGGAGATAGTCCTCGCAGGCGGCGACTGCTTCCTGCCGTGGGAGCTGTAGCTGTCTCCAAGTAGCTCGGTGTGTCGGCTGAAAATCTGCAGCTGAGGCGCGTTTACCCCGCACCTCCACCTGTGCCGCGAACGTAATAACAGACAGCGACGAAACGACGTCTTGCTTGCCCTCAGACCATGATGATGATGATGATGAATCCACAGACATGGCTCGTACCCACTCAGGGGGATTGGCCAAGAATCGATGATTTAATTAGGTAAGTTTTTTTTTATTTTTTTTAATACCGAAACCACCCACCAGAAAAAAAGAATGATAAAAAATAAATAAAGAAACCTTAGTCAGAATGAATGGAGTGCAATAGTTGCTTGTCACTCGTGCAGATAAGACAACTATTCATTACATTGAATAAGAATCAGGATAGTTAAACAATGCTCTTGTGTTCGTTAGAATTATTATTATTATTTTTTTGCATGATTAATTATCACGCAATTAAAAGCTTAATTCTTTTACTTTCAATCAGGTACTTGCAAACTGCGTAGAAAACGTTCTCGTGGCTGAAGCCCAGATCGTAAGCACCGAAGGAAAGTATGTTTTCTGTAGATAAGTTCAACCGCAGGCTAGCGAATGGGAGGGCTAAGAATGTTTTCCTAAGCAATTTGTATCGGCGACATGATAAAAAATAGTGCTCTATTGTTTCCAATTCTGAACAAAAGTTGCATAGTGGTGATATCGCCAGACCAGCCCTATGTGAATAGAAATTTAACGGGGGGACACGACATCGAAATCTGGTTATTATGGTTTCAACTGTTTTGTAGGACACCAATGACTTTTCCATGGAAATCTTAAGTGAGAAAATTCTGGTGTTGACAATATTGCTTCCATAGCGTCTGCACTGAGCGCAAGCTTTCTGTATCTTGTCGCCGTTATAGTGGCCACTTCGGGAAGGACTGATAGTACTGGCCCTTCCAATGCTGCTCGTGCTAGAGTGTCGGCGATTTCATTTACTTCTAAGCCGCAATGACCGGGTACCCATACTAATTTCAGTAGCTGCAGCTGAGGAGGAACCAGCATAAGGAGCGTCTTTAAGGCCATCGATTTTGTTGACGCCGTAATCGACGTACATACTGACAGGGAATCCGTTATTATGATCGCATTAGCGGCATTCAAAGGTAGCTTTCGCAGCGCTAGAACTATTGCCAACAGCTCAGCTTCAAAAACTGGGGTGAAATCCGGTAATCTTAATGAAAAAGACCAGTCAAGCGAATGTGAGTATATACCTACACCTGTCTTTTCATCCAATACTGAAGCATCTGTGGCTATAATGTTATTCGTTTCCGCGTGTGCAAGATAATCCTGCAGTCGGCGATTTAATACCCTATAGGATTGTAATTTGGGCTTATAGGGAAAAATGTCATCGAATTCAATCTTAAGAATTTGATTTGTATCCTGCGCAGCAATCACATCTCGAATTTTTACATTTAACCTATCTAGTTGTTTCTGAACAAAAGCAATTTGAGGTGTTCGAAAGCGTGGCCAATGGGCAAGAAAAAAGCTGTCTGGGTCATTTATAAAATCATACTCAGATCGTCTTGGCACATAGCCATAAAATTTCAGAAACGTCTGAACTGTTAGGATACGAAAACGGCAAGGCAATGTAGGTAATCGTGCTTCCTGATACAAAACATTGTTTCTTACAAACCTCAGTAGTCCTAGACACAATCTCAAGGCTTCTCGTTCCAGCATGACCAGAGGCTTTATTTTATAGGCAGGGCCACCTGGGAACAATACGCACCCGAATTCTAGGATTGGTCGCATATACAATTTATAGGTCATCACCATTGTGCTTCTGCGTAGACCATATCGGCGGCTGCTCAGTCTACGAAGAATTCCTAAGGCGCGTTGTGCTTTAGATGCCATGCTTTCTATGTGAGGAGTCCAGTTTAGGTTGGCATTATAAGTTACTCCCAAATATTTAAGAGATTCCACCTGTGGAATGGGCTCTTGTTTATAACATATTGAAATTGAGATGGGATCGGATAACGGGAATATCAATACTGCACTCTTATTTACATTTAAGGTCATGCAGACTGCATCTAGCCATCTCTCCAGCATATTGACATATCTCTGTAGCGTTTGATATAAAGAATATATGTCACTATGTGCCGTGAAAAATGCAATATCGTCAGCATATACAAACACCTTCACGTCCTGGCAATGCGGTATAGTGCTCATTAGGATGTTAAATAGAACTGGCGATAATACAGCACCTTGGGGGACACCACGTGTTTGTTTGCACTTTGACGATGCGCAACCATCCTCAAAGCAATAAAACTCCCTTCCTCTCAAAAATTCCCTCACCCACGCCAATATACATTTGGGGAGATTGTGGCTCTCTAATATGTCTAATAATACTGAATGTTCTACACTATCGTATGCCTTAGCTATATCCAATGTCACTAGTGCCGCATGTTGTCTTTTTTTGCGAGCAAGCTGAATGCGGCTTTCTAAATCTGCGTGTGCACACCAGATTGAACAATCTGTTCTGAAGCCAATTTGATTTGGATTTAATATCGAATTTTCCTCCATCCATATTATAACTCTTTTATTGAGCACTCTTTCGATGAGCTTCACCATATTAGATGTAAGAGAAATGGGTCGAATGTTTTCTATGACATATCCGAATCCTTGTCTTTTTTGTATTGGCACTATTTTAGCTAATTTCCACTCATGCGGAATCCAGGCATATTTTACCAAATAATTTACAGTGTTTAGTAGGTCACATGGTGATAGTTTGAATAATATTTTTATCATAGCAGTTGTGATTCCGTCCGGACCAGGAGCTGACGAGGGCAAACCTTGTATCACTTGTGCTAACTCTTCTTTGTAACTTCAGTAACTTCAATCGTTGACGCTGGTTTTTGTGGATCGTAAGGCTTAGTTGATGTAAATCTACACTCCAGGCCTTTAGCCATGGTTTCTAAGGATTTCTTTGTTTCTTCCAAGGACATAATCTCAAACCCTATATTATTTTGATATGGCATCATTTTACGTGATCTCATGAACCTGAACAGCGCCTTTCTGTTACAAGCTTTTGAAAGGTGATCATAATGTTTTCTATCATATCGTTCCTTAGCTAAAGAGACCGTGCGTTTGAAAATTGCAGCGTGATACTTGTAATCAGACCAGTTTTGAGGGCACTGGTTATACATAAGTTTTTTCCAAGCTGCCTTTCTTCGTCGGAAATCCCGGGCACAGTCCGAGTTCCACCACGGACTGTGGGTTGTGCTCTTTGCGGATTCCACAACGAATTCTGCATTTTTATATGTTCTTTTAATCAGTGCACTTAGTCTCATGGCTTTTGTATCTTCTTGCTCTTCAGAATGAGTTGCCAAAGCAGATTCTAAATCTTTCCTAAATTTGGTGTAATTAATAAACACTCGAGTCTGAGAGCCTGACATTATAACTTGGCAAGCAATCTCGAATAATATTGGCAAATGATCGCTGTTAGTTGCACAATCACACGCACTCCACGACAAACTAGTGAGTGATGAACTCACAAAGCTTAAATCTAAGGCTGAACGTGACCTATCACTAATGTAAGTGGGTGTTCTTGAATTCAGGCAACACAAGTTATTATCCGCTGTCCACTCCCACAATCTCTTACCGCATTGATCAGTTCGGAAACCCCAGCACGTGTGATGAGAATTGAAATCGCCGATTAGAATTTTATTTTGATAACTAGAAGTCACTGCAGCGTCTAAACATCGAGTATCTATTACACCTTTAGGAAAGTATGCATTCACCACCAAAAAAGGCATGCAGCCTGGTAAGGTTATTTCTAAGGCGAGAATTTCACTCTCAGGTGACATGAGCTTATACGCAATTTTTGCTTTGAGACTTATTCTATTATTAATAAAAAATGCCAAACCTCCACCTTTCGATGGACGGTCTAGACGGAAAGATCTGAATCTATTTAATGGAAAAGACTGATGCATTGAAAGCCAAGTTTCTTGCAGTGCAATAATATCTGGAGAAAATTGCGATGCCAAATATATTAGATCAGTTGCTGCAGAGTGAATTGATCGGCAATTCCAATGAAGAATTTTAAGTGACCCTATTTTTGCTCTAAAATAGCCTCAGCGATGGCCTTGTTTAGAATATTTTCTTTAAGAAAATCAGCTTTAGACAGGTTGTTCTTCTGGTACTTTTTGGTTTTTGAATCGACAGGTGCGATGCCTTTTTTGTATAAAGGGGATCTCAAGCGCTTTAGCGATCGGGGATCCATCTCCATTTCGTCTGAGTCCTCTACTTTCTTGGTAAGCTCGCATTGAGATATGCTACCTTCCTCTACTGAATCTGCAGCTACCATAGGTTGCTGTGGCGTATCGGAGCCATACTTCTTTGAAATTTTAGGGGAGTCACGAATGTGAAGGGCTTCCGTAGCCTGATGTGGCGTAGCAGAGTCGTACTCCTTTGCAAACTCCGAGGAGTCACTAATGTTACGTGGTGCACCGTGGTTGTTTTCCACTGTACCCAACATATGAGCCATCTGGTTCGATAGAATCTGGGCCAAGGACTCACAAATATTCCCAGCGATGCGCTCCATTGCCTTCTCCACTGCCTTCTCAATCGCTTCCGCAATAGGGACAGAGAGAGCTTCTATTGTTGGCATATTACGAGCTGTAACACCGGCGTAGCCTTGTGTTCGTGCTTGTATTTCAATTGCTGCTTCCTTCCGTGAACACCGTCTTCGTTCTACTATCTCTAGAATTTGCAGTTCACGTACCTTTGCCGAACAACTAGAGCTATCGGCCGCATGAGCTTCGCTACATAGGCAACACTTTTCTTTATCACTCAGACAGTCGCTAGAATTGTGACCTTCCCCGCATACCTTACACCTGACCGCTGACCTACAACCTTTCATTGTGTGACCATAACGCCAGCACTTTATGCATTGGAGCGGACGAGGAGAGAGCGGCTCTACTCTGTAAATTAAAGGCCAAGCCTTAATTTCTGATGGTAGGACTGATCCCGCAAAGGTCACAATTACAGACTCAGTTGGTATTTTGTTGTTATCAACCACCCGTCCACACCGATAGACAGAAATAGCACCTGCTGGCGAAAACAGCTCTAGTACTTCGGAGGGTGGCATGTTGGCATCGACGCCACGCACTAGACCTCGGGTACATGCTAAATGAGAAGGTATGAACGCGCTCACCGGCTGGGATGCAAACGTTGAGCACTTTAGCAGATCTAGGACACAGGACTGGTCTGGCGAAAAGCACAGTATGCCTCCTCTGCCGAACTGGCGGACCTCCGTTATGGACTGGTATTGGGCCGTCACTGACCGTAATTCCGCCTGAATGATCTTCGGGTTTTTCATCCGAATGATGCCGTCATTGTTCGGGACTAGAGCCACTGGAACCGATGATACTCCGTTGCTCAAAAAAAGATCCACTGGCACCTTCTTTGGATCCGTAGAAGCAGACCAAAGAAAAGTCCCTGGCCCTGGCGAAGATAAGGGCATCTTGTCTTGTCTGAACTGCACAAAAAACACTGATCAAACAACTATTGCAGTATAAGAAACGATGGTAGATCAATTAACCAACAACAGCTACTTAATTCTTGGCCACACCCCGAGAGCAAGCTTCAACGGCTAGAGCCTTGGCGAACCGAGCATCAGAACCGAGCGGGCCACGAGCTTCTTGTCTTGTCTTGTCTTGTCTCCTAGAAGATTTTGGCTCACGAGCTTCTTCTGCAGACCAAGACGCAAAAGACCTCTTCTTTCTTCACTTCCAAGAGATTCCACCTACAGTTGATGGCTCATACCCATTACCTGTGACAATATATATATATATTTAGTACATCCTGCAGACCACGTCGTGGTCCTTGCAGGATGGGCATACCTAATTGTACACAAAACTAAAGCATACATATGTATATACATACACAAATAAACATATAAATATATATCGGTATACATACACATATACACACACATACACATCTATATATATATATATATATACATATATATATATATATACACACATATATACATACATATATACACACTAATATATAAATGTCTATACAAACATATTCAAAAGAACTCAACAAAATTGTGATAGAATGCACATAAAAAAGGTACAGAAAAGTACATTTCACCCATCGTCACAAGTTCTACGGTGTGGCCGACAATTCCATTCTGAAGTGGTCCGTGGAATAAAGGAAAACTTATACGTGTCGGTCCTAGCATAGATAGGTGTTAATGCATCAGAATGATGGTGCGGTGTTTGCCTTCTGGAAAGAGGGCTTACATAAAGCGAAGAGTTGAAGGTGAATTTGCGGTCAATTAGATTATGTAAAAAATCCAAGCGGTACTTCTCTCTTCTTGATTCAAGAGAAGGAATCTCATTAGCCAACATTAGCTGTGACGGGGAGTCCGAACGTTTGTATTTAGAATAAATAAAACGAACTGACTTTCTTTGTATTCCCTCAAGTTTGTTGATATTGAGCTTAGTATACGGGTCCCATGCTACGCAGGCATATTCTAGTTTTGGGCGGATATAGGTTCGGTAGGCGAGGAACTTAACGTTTGAAGGAGAATTTTTAAGTTTGTGTCGCAGGTAAGGTAGTTTGCGGAATGCAGCAGAGCATGTGTTCTCAACATGAAGGTTCCAAGATAAATTGGCAGTGAAGGTTACGCCAAGGTATTTATAGCGATCAACTTGTTTTAATGGGACAGACCCCATTTTGTACACGTGATCGAGGGGATTATTTTTATGCGTTATGGGAAGAGAGACTGTTTTGTCGGTATTTGCAGCCATGCCCCATTTTTCGCACCACAAGGATATGTTATTCAAGCTGAAATGTAGTTCCTTTTGATCATCCACAGAATTAATTGTACGAAACACAACGCAGTCGTCTGCAGTCTTATTTGTGTTCCAGGTGTGACGACGGTGACGATGTTATTATATATAAAATAAAGAGTAATGGACCCAAGACACTGCCCTGGGGCACACCTGAAGTAACTGGTCGACAGCCCGAGTTGTGTCCATCAACTGAAACATACTGTTTACGGTTATTCAGATAGTCTGCGATCCAGGAAATTAAGATATCAGGAAGCTTAATGTTTCTTAGCTTTAAAAATAATTTTTCGTTAAGGACCCTATCGAAAGCTTTACTAAAATCCAAAAAAATACAGCATCAATTTGACCGTTAGCATCCAACGCTTTAGCAAATGAATCGAATACTTTAACTAATTGTGTGATAGTCGAGCATCCTTTTCTGAAGCCATGTTGACAGGTGGTTAGTATCGACTTATCTTCTAAGAATTCATTAGAACGACTTGCGATTATGTGCTCGAAAGTTTTGCAGCATTATGACGTCAGTGTTATGGGGCGGTAATTCTGTATTAACGATCGATCGCCTTTCTTAAAGACTGCGACAACTCGAGCCATCCTCCAATCACTAGGTACTTTTGCACATAGCGAAGATTCTCTGAATAACACAACCAAGAATTGAGCAATAGTTTTAGCGTATCGCCTAAAGAACACATTTGAGATGTCGTCAGGGCCAGGAGTTGTTTTGGTTTTTAAGTTTAACAACTTAGACACAATGCCATGGTATGAGATGAAGTTCGCCTCATGGGGTTGAAACACTACAGAGTCTAAAGATAACCCTTACCTACCACTGGTAAATACGCTATGAAAATAATCGTTAAAATGTTGTGCGATAGCATTCAAGTTGTTAATAATGGTTCCTATAATTGAAATTTCCGTGAAAGACTTCTTGCTTTCGCCTAGGTATTCCCAAAACTTATCCGGCGCGTTCTTTATAAAGTTCGGCAATGTTGCAGTGAATTATAGGTCTTTAAAATCACATACAGCGTATGCTAGCTTGTCTTGCAGTTCACTGATAACATCCGTACGCGCACTAATAATCCCCGTACGCGCATGTTGTTCTTTATTCGTTTGATTTTGCGCTTCAAATGAATTATACCAGTGTCATCCATGGCGTACTTTTATTGACGTTTTTAGATTTAGTAGGTAAAATGTATCTATGCAATGCTTGCACATTGTAGTAAAGGTTGCCCACAGAGCACTCACTTCACCGCCACTATTAGCAAAGCCCGTAAGACGCCCCGCCAAGGTGGTCTAGTGGCTAAGGTGCTCGGCTGCTGACCCGCAGGTCGCGGGTTCAAATACCGGCTGCGGCGGCTGCATTTCCGATGGAGGCGGAAATGTTGTAGGCCCGTGTGCTCAGATTTGGGTGCACGTTAAAGAACCCGAGGTGGTCAAAATTTCCGGAGCCCTCCACTACGGCGTCTCTCGTAATCATATGGTGGTTTTGGGACGTTAAACCCCACATATCAATCAATCAAAGCCCGTAAGACAGGTTTCCATGTAGTCAACGACGCTGGCGTCATCAGCTCTCGAATAATCTTTAATAGATATGGTTTTGGGAATTTTGCGAGCAGCAATCTTGAGAATGGGTACAGAAACCGCAACAAGAAAATGATCTGACAAACCATCCTCAATTGACACAATATTCTCACGTTTAAATATACAACATCTAATACAGAACAGGATGACCCTTGCACACGCGTGGATTTATTAACCACTTGGATTAGATCATGTGTCAGCATAATGTCGAAAATAGTGTTAGCGTTTTCATCACTCTTATTGTTTGGTTGGAGGAGCTCCCAATTGACACCACGTAGGTTCAGATCTATTTATTTTTGTTTTTATTTACAACATACTGCGGTCTTGAAAAAGACCAAGCAGTAGAGGCACAAAAATGAAGTGGAAAACACACGTAAGCGAGATAGATTAATGATGTGCACAAAATACAGAAGATAAGTACATTATACAGAGATATACAGATGAGCTTAAACGCAGGTTAATACGACCTTCAGAACAACGGTGATGGGTCTATCTCCCTATTATACATTCACAATTGCGATAAACAGTAAAGCAAGTCGAGTACAGACTACAGTACAGACAATATGGCACGCTCAAAATGGCACATAGACTGAGATGTGAAAACGACTTCAGGCAGTGAATTCCATTCCGAAACTGTACGTGGGAAAAACGAATTCTTGAACATGTTTGTGAGGGCTTGATACGGAAGCAAATTGTGCGTGTTCCGACGTCTCGTGCGGCGCGATTGAAATGGTTGAATGTATACCGATGCATTTACCTTTGTGGAACCAGTATAAAGAGCAAACAGCAGTTTCAGCCTATGGATTTTTCGTCTATCTTCCAGGGTTGAAATGCTATTCGCCAGCATTAGAGAAGTTGGCGAGTTGGTGGTCCTATATCTGTTGAAAATGAAGCGTATAGCGCGTCTTTGCACCATTTCAAGCCGGTACTTATCTTCTTTAAGGAAGGGGTCCCATACGACCGAAGCGTATTGCAGTTAAGGAAGTATTATCATTTTGAAGGCCAGTGTTTTGACATGAGTTGGTGACGCTTTGAGTTTATGCCATAAAAGGCCTAACTTGCGTGTGGCAGATGCGCAGATGTTTTCTATGTGCTTTCACCACGACAGAGTATTGGTGAACGTTATCCCGAGGTATTTGTACTGGCTTTTTTCTACCACTGGTGCACCATTTAACGAATAGGAAAACTGAAAGGGTTGTTTTTAGATGCGGAAGCATCTTATACTCGCGCCTTGTAGTGCGCCGTGCGCGCCGTCCGCACCGCTTCTCGAACATTCGACAGCTGACGCGCGCGCATGCGCCGTCGCGCCGTCGCCCACCATCTGTGCCGCGCGCGCTTCTCCTTCGAGAACATTCGACAGCTGACAGCGCATGCGCCGTCGCGCCGTCGCCATCTGTGCCGCGCGCGCGCTTCTCCTTCGAACATTCGACAGCTGACAGCGCATGCGCCGTCGCGCTGTATATATATACTCAAGGTCGGCGCTCGCTCGCTCAGTTGCCGCTCGTCCGTTGGTTTGTACGGCGCGTCGACGTCCGAAGTCGCCGTGAAATGAATGCCAACGAATCCACAAACACAATGATCGACGTCTCTTCGACCAGCGCCGCCCTTTCGCATACGTGTGTACGTGTTCACTCATTTAACACCCCCTCCTACAACCACGTTAACCAATTTAGCCATCGACCCAAGTAAGTCGCACTTTAACACCCCGTTAACCAATTATACGCTCCGCATCCTCCTCAGTGTTCCCCGAGGGAAGCTGCGGGCAATTTTTTTCTGTTTTGTCAGCGTTCACGCTCATACCACAGGTAGTGCACCACTGACCAATTCCCGTCAAACTGCTGTTTAACAAGACTTGGTCATCGGTGCCCGTGATTTCCTTGAAAATAAGACAGTCGTCTGCAAACAACTTTATGGAAATTCTCGGGTCAATAGCAGATGTTATGTCATTGATGTAAATTAAAAAAAAAGAACCGGTCCCAAAACACTGCCTTGTGGAACGACAGATGTCACACCAAGTATTTCAGATACGCTTTCGTCGACTTCCATAAACTGTGTTCTGTTTGTTCGTCAATAAAATTTTCTTATTCTGGTAAGAAGACATGTGCTCTTCAAGTTTAATCAAATAATCTGGAGTAGCGTCAGGTGGCCTGTAACATGCGTACAACACAAAGCAATAGCCCCAGCATGATAACTTGACGCATAAGCACTCCAGGTCGGGAGTGTCACCGATAAGCGTCGCATCTATCTGGTCTCTCACTAGAACGGCCACACCCCCGCCTCTGTGCATTCTATCTTTGCGAGACACTTTGTAATTAGGTGGAAAGACTAGTTCATTTGTTATATCACTACGTAGCCAAGTTTCTGTTATGATTGCAATGTGTGGAATACGCCATAGCAGTTCAATTTCAAGTATATCTGCCTTGTTTACTACGCTACGAGCGTTGAAATTGACAATAGGTAGGTGTTTTTCTTTGGCTGAAATTGAATTTCTGTAGGAAGGACGATTGATTTCTAAACACGGAATCTTTAAAACATTGCCTTGGCAGTCGGCGAAACTAGCGTCTACCTTAGCTTTCGCGCGTGACGACGGGTCATTGGCCGGCGTGAATTTTCTTCGTCGTTTTTTTTAGCAGCAACTCTATCGATTATTTGCTCGTTCCAAACATACGCCACTTTATTGATGTACAATTTGTCAAAAGCTAAGGAAACTTTATCTCCTCTCTCCCGGTTTTCTTTCACACTTGCCCAAAGCTTCCACCTAACTTCACGAACTTTCTGCGAATAGTCCTCACTTATTGATATAGGAGTGTTCTTCAGTTTGTGGCATTGTTTAAAAATTAATGTTTTATCTCTCGTATCGAGCAGTCTCAGGATGACCGGTCGATTCTTACTCGGAGACGGACGACCTAATCTGTGAGAGCTTTCTATCGTTACTGGTTCCAGCTCGAGAAGGTCTTGAAAGATACTTTTATTTACGGCTGATTCCAGGGATCCTACATTTTCACCCTCTGGTTCTGGTAGCCCAAAAATGACCCAATTAGGTCTTCTACTGTGGTTCTCTAAATCGTCTATCTTCCTTTAAAGTGTCAGACCAACTTGGTTCATATGCGTGAGCCGGTCCTGACATGAAGTGACTTTTTCTTTGAAGTTTGACAAAGCGTCCACCTTTTTTTTCAATTTCTACCAGGCGGTTTTCCTTTATATCTTGAAGAAGAACGGCTATTTGGGCTAGTTGGTTTGAATTCATGGTAATAAGGGCTGCAGCGCGAGCACGAAGGTGCTAGAAGAAACAGACGAAAAGCGAGGCAAGGAAAGCAAAGAGGACAACACGAGCGCTGACTACCAACTGAATTTTATTATTCGCAGCACACATGATAATATATACCACAGGCAACCTTTTAACAGCAAACGTGAGCAACGTGACATATTCTGGGGAATGGTCTGATAAAAAGAAGTTACAATGATAAAATGGCTAACCCTTATCTAAAAGCGCGAACTCTTTGTCATGCAAGGCCACCGAAAGTTGGCTCACGCAACCGTCACCATGTTTTCTAATAAAATACGCTTCAGCTATTTCACGAGTTAACTTGTATATGTGGCGTGCCAGCACACTCACGCCCGGAAATCGAGACTGGCACCCGCAGCTTTTGCAGTGCAAAACAAGGTTTGAACAAATTCCTTTGCATATATCATTCATATGTTCTCCTAACCTTTTATTAATGCACCGCCCAGGTTGGCCTATATAACAACGACCGCACGTTAAAGGAAGCACGTAAACAACACCAACTGCGCAATCTACAAATTTTTTGATGTGTTTTACGGTGCATGTCCAACTTTTTTTGGTGATTCCACTAAGTCGCTCATCCGTCATTCTGCAAATCTGGCTTACTTTGCACGTGGCTGATAAAACTACATCCACACCATATCTCGAGCCTACCTTCTACAAACCATGAGATATATTGTGGAAGTATGGAATGACGACTGCAACTCTTTTTTGCTCTTTATTTCCTTCTGCCTTTTCTTGTTTTTGTTTGATTTTTTGCAACAAAGCTTCGCCCACTGAAGAAATTACAGATTTTGGAAATCCCGCTGAGAGAAGTCTGTTAATTTGCATTGTTCATCAGTCATCTTGTGTAGGCATGACTTAGATAAGCCAGCACTTACAGCCGACGAAGCAATAGCTTTCTTGTACAGTTTTTGTGGCAGGAGGCATAGTTTAGCAAGGGTTTAACACTTCGCGGTTGGTATTCCCAGCATACGTGACTTGGAAACAATGTAATAATAATATCTAAGTACCTCAGTGATCCCTGTTGGGGAACTTCGCAAAACTTCGATAATATAGGTCACGCCACCATCCGAGCTGGGGCACGTAAACCACATAGGCGCTATCCCGCTAAACTATAAGACGCTACCCACAACGAACATTTGCTGCACGGTAACGTCATTCTCTTAACCTACGCTACCACGCTAACGCTAAACTATAACTCTATATAAATCACACAAAAGAACGCGTTGCAGAGATATATACGCATGTATACAAAAATTATTCTAGTAGCATCAGAAGTAACATAAGTATGGAAGAGCAAATATATTTTTGAGACAAGCAGTACATACATTTGTAATTTCAAGAACCATTTCACGGCACAGAAAAATAAACGAATAAACCATACACCAGAACACAGCGAGCTCAGTGCTTGCTGCCATATTGAGAAGCGCGTGGCGCCGTCTGTCGCAAGTGGGGCGAAGCAACACTCTCAACTGTCAGGCGAGCAGACGCTCCGAAATCATACGCGAAACTTCACCACCCGAGTCGGCGCTGTAAGCATGTTTCGCGCTGTGCCAGTGCTGGAATTTTATTCTGATTGCGTGTGAAACGTCGAGGAGACCTTCCTCGACAGTCCGGAATGTCTGCAGCACGTGTATTGCAGACTGCGGAAGCAGCTTCATCGGGTACGCACAATTGCGATTGAAAGAAACGCGAACAGCGGAAGGCGTCGCTTTCGACTCAGTCGAACCACGCCGTCCCTCGGCTGTGACAAGGCAGAATTTGGGCTGTAAGCCGGCGTCAACGTAGCGCTAGAACCTGGTTCCAACTTACGCTCATGCACCGAATGTGTATCAATTGCCAGTTTTGCCGGGCACTCGGAACACACACGCGCTGCAAAAGTGCCAGCCAGAACAAGATATTAAAATGCTACGGTGACGCCAGCCAAAATCACGTGTACATTCGCCTTGTGACAGTCAAGGCATGTCGCGGTTTGACCGAGTCGAAAGTGGTGTTTTCCGTGCCGTTCACTGATCGCGATAGTAGGCCATTGCAGTAGTACTAAACATGCGCGGTGCGTGCATCCACGCGTGAGTCGTAATCCATATATCCTATTATTGACATGCGACCTGCGAAAGAGTACGGCAATAGTTTTGTGCCTTATACTACAGGCATACTGCACGCAAATCGCTGCTGTAAAGTGAAACAGCTGGAGTCGCGCTTGAATAAACGCAATAATTAAACTTACTTGTACACGTCACTTGGCTTGTAGTTTTTTTCTGATGACTGCGATTATATCCTAAGGCGGTGCAACTCGTCGTTTTTTGTTGTGGGCAGAAATCTGTGCAATCGCAAAACACCGCACCGGCACGCTTCCCGTGATGCGCTGTGAACTTCGCAGGCAGTTCTCAGCAATCTCTTCCTTTTGCGCTGGTTGTCGCATCAGATGGCAGCGCAGTGGTAACCAGCTGAGGTTTTATAAGCGGGCGCTGCGTGAGCAGGCACTTTTTCGCATTTTAAGCTACCAGAGCCACTGAATTCCACGCTAGTGAGGCGCGCCTTGGCAGTTGCTAACAAATTATGGCGTCTCTGGGAGCGGGGGTATACCATCGAAGGCGCCTGGTTGCGAAATAGGTGTGCTCTCGTCAATATTTACAAACTTTTTTGTTAATTTTTTTTATCTCTTAGTGGTTTAGAAAAAAAAGTGTTGGAGTCGCATTTAGAGGCAGAACTCTGCTGCTACCACAGCGAGCCGATGGGTAGTATGGTTCAACGAGGAAGCTATGACGATTGATACCTGTGTCAGAGATATATATGTGCTGCGAAAGTTGCCGTCTGATCTTCTGGCCACTCCCTCGTCCGGGGCGTGGGAGAGTGTACTCCGCGATACGAGCCTACAAGTACTGCTCCAGGCCAAACAGCGAGCTGAGGAGGGGGCGGCCTGGCACGGCCTGACCACCATTCCTCTATGAATGTTTTTTTCACTTAAATAAAGTTGTTTCTCTCTCGCTCTCTGCCGTAGTTTCTGCCTAAGTAGACGAAGCAGATCCTATCTGAAAGGGGTGTTCATTTGAGAAACGCTAGCGCAGTGGCTGCAGTTATTTAAAACGAACGCGGACATGAAGCCCCTGGGCGCTCACTCGCACGCCCTTATCTCGCGGTTGGGAGCATCGTATGTCTTGGCTGGACTTTAGTTCTCCATGGAACAATTCTGTTGTAGTTACCAGTCGCACTAAGGTCACTGCAATTGTTGCAAAATCTTCGTTTGTGAAAAGAGCGGGCTTTTCAGACACAGCGAAGTAACAACTGCTTATTCACGTTCATCTGTACCTGTGAGTACGTTTCGTGCGTAATTTGTGCGTGAGAAATGCGGGGCACGTTTTGATCTGCTTGCCATTCTGCGCGTGACCTCCTAATTTGTTGCTATCGCGTTCATTGTTTCGCTTTGGCAGCCAAGCTGTTACTTTTTTATTCATTCACTGATTTTAAATACCCGCAAGGAACATAGTGTATATTATAGAGGGGAGGGGTACTAAGAAGAGGGATGAAAAAAGACAGTATATCCACGGCGTCAATAATCACGAGTGTGGCAAAAATGGGTCCGCACGCCGCTGCCGTGCCAACTCGGCTTACCGCGCTCGTACTGCAGGGTCCTCGCAGACCTGACGAGCACATTCACGGCTAGCTTCAGCCTCCTGCGACCGCACGGTGGGGTCGCGTCTTCGAGCGCGAGCCGCCACCGCCGCTTTGCGTGCACGCCACTCGCGGCAGCGTTGTCCATCCTCCATTGACGGGCGTCTGTTGACGTGCGCGACAAAACGGCGCTTTTATTGTTCTATAGATTGTCCCCTGGTTCAAGGCACCGCCGAAGAACACGCGATCGCAGTGGTGCGATCATCTATCCCTCTCTTCTTCCACACATGTGCCGTAAATTATATTTTCATAAAACTCATCTTTAATTATTATATTTTGCTTCAAAACGCCCTCTTGTGTGCGACGATTTTTGATTTCTCAGCGTATAAGCATTCGTTATAATGTAGGAGTGCCGTCTATGGCTGGATTGGAGACTCAACGAGCGATGGTTACTAACGATAACGGGAGAAGAACGCGTGACGCCATAAGGAGCTTCGCCCCGAAAAAATAAAGACAAAAGATACATGAATAAACAATAAGGTGGGTAAAGTAACATATATAATAAATACAAAAGGTAAAAGATCAGACTGATTTAAACACTGGCTACACAAAATGTACCACTAGATTGAGCTATTGAGATATAAATCTAGCAATAACAAAAAGTACAAGGGCAAGAGCTCGAAACACCAAGCAAAAGAAAAGAAAAAAAAACAGGTGGTATAATTTTACAATTCTGTATCATGTTCAGAAGAACATGTTTGAAAATAATTGGGCAGCGTATTTTTACTACAGATAATGGCAGAAGTGTACCGAAGTTTCCAGAAGAAATGAATGTGCACATGTGGTCGTGTTAGAAAACGCGACCTTGACTATTTGACAATTATCCTTACAAGCAGATGTGGATGGTAGCGGGTGAACTGAAAGTGATCGGAGAGGGGCATTGGGATAATATATTAAAAAAAAGTGAAGTGTGGGCTCGCTTCCAACGAATGGAAAGTAGTGGAATGTTAAGAAGAGGTTTCATTTCTGTAACGTTTTCATTGCGGTGATAGTTCGTTAGTATAAAACGGACAAAGCGATTTTGCACTGTCTCGATTGCGTAAATTATTATTGAATAATGCAGGTTCAAGCCGAGAGAGAGAGAGAGAATAAACTTTATTGGGTTCCAGCATGCGGGATTCCCTCCGGCCGCGCAGGGCGTGGGGTTCACCCTATCTCACGTTACACTAGAAGTCCTAATGTCACGCGGGCCTAGACCTCAAGGCCTTCGTGCCCCGGCGCCGCTCGGGTTACTGAGGGTGTCCCCCTTTCGCCTTTGCAGCGCCAGTGCGACCTCGAGCTGCCGGACGGCCCTTCGCTGGTCTTCTGGGTCCGTAGACCCCCCACGGTTCAAGCCGATGATGCATGCACTATATGAGGACGAATATGCGTAGTGTAGAGCACTAAGTTTAGTGAAGATGGAGCGGCAAAACGTTTTTTAAATCTATCCCAGAGTGCGGTTATTTTCGGATAATATGTGTTTGGTGTGATACTTCCACGACAATATATTAGTTATGTGGACGCCAGTGTAACGATATGATGTGACAGATTTGCGAATGGAGTGAATATTCACATATTTTGGGCATGCTGCGTTCGAGCGTTAAACACATATATTTGTATTCCTCAGTATTTACCTCCATGCGCCAGGTGACGCACCAGTTGTGGACGTAGTTCATCGTTAGCTTTGGGGTGCTCAGGCAGCTGCAGTTCGTCATTGATTTTATGTTCTTTGTCGGCTGACAATATTGGAACTTCCCCTGCAGGGGTGTCTGTGAACGCAGGCGTTTGGTGTGTAGCGACGCCACGGACCCGAGCTAACAGAGGTTTTCGACCTTTCCCACGCCTAGCCATACGTAGCTGAGCCGTGTCCGGGAAAAAGGGGATCCTGGAGGTTGAGTCGACGCCAGGTGATTGGCCCTTTAAGGCCTCCAGCAGAGGCAACACACCCCTTTGGCACCGGCTTCACGTAGACGGCACCACTGGGCTGACCCAACCAGGGGAAATCGGCAGTCGCCTTTTTCTCTCCCTCTCCCTACATCTTCGTTTTTCTCTCTAATTTTTATCTGTCATGTATTCTATTCTCTTCTATTTACTTCCAAACTTCTTGGCGGCTAGGGTTAACCCTGTGCAAATAGCCTACATTGGTCTAGGTGCATTGGGTTATAGTAGCGTTGTGCGGCTGGCGTCTGCAGGTTTCAGCATCCACAAACTTGTAGCGGCCCCTCATTGGGCTCCTCGGGAGGGGGGGGGGGCTGCCAACGCTTCTGAAGAAAATTAAACAGGCATGCACAGTGATTTTCCTCTGTTAAGTGATCGTACCACCTTACGGCACGTATGCACAGAAGACTTTAGTTTTTTAACTGTTCAAATGAAAACTTTCCCAATTTTCATGTCATACATAGCGAGAAAAGTGGCAAGCAAGCCAGAACTGTATCCCCCTTTGTAGTAGCCAGGTGTCCCACAGAAACTATTGGGACGGGTACAAAATTACCAAGATAGCCAGTGGAGATCTTCTCCTCGAATCTTGAGAAAAAGAACAGTTTGAGAAGTTACGCAACCTTTCAACTTTTGATGACACCTCAATCACTTTAACACCACACAGTTCAATGAACAGAACTCGTGGAGTGGTATCTGACGCTGATTTGCTTGGCTTGAGCGAAGTGGAACTACTGGAGGGGGGGAAGAGTCAGAATGTGACTAATGTACAAAGGATCATCACCCAAAGAGACAACAAAAGAAACACCAACAAAGCACCTAATACTCTCGTTCGTTTTCAGTAATCTGCCAGAAACTATTCAAAGTGGGTACACGAAGACTTCTATCAGGCCATACATACCCAACCCACGTCATTGTTTGAAATGCCAGAAGTATGGTCACGGCTCGCAAAGCTGTCGTGGTCTCCAAACTTGTGCACAATGTGAAGTGTCAGGTCACAATTCTGGCAACTGCGAAGAACCGTCACACTGTGTGAACGGTGGCGTAAGTCATGTCGCATACTCACGGTCCCGTTCATATTTAAAAAAAGAAAAAGAGATCATCACATTGAAGATAAAAGAAAACATCACATTCAAAGAAGCAAGAAGAGTGCCGCGATTTTATGACCCCACATATGCTGATGCCGCGCGTCAGGGGGCACCGCCACACCATTTCTCGCCACTCCTTCGGCCAGCGCAGAGCGAGCCGTCGGCTGAGGCACCTGCCCCCAAGGCACTAGCAGTTCAGTCTGCTCCGCCTCCTAATGAATCGATACCGGTGACTCCAGGGTCCTCTGGTCTCAAGGACTCACCTCGCCAGACGAGGCCCGAAATCCGAACCACCAGCTCGCACGTGCGGACATCCAGTGCCTCCGAGGAGGCAATGGATACAATGGTACCCTTGGTGCCGAAAGAGCGGCGTGGCTTCTGGGAGCGGGCAAAAAAAAATCAAAAGCCAATAACGGGGCCGGACGACCGTCCTGCCACCTGAATCAAGAAGTTCATTCCAATACACGATACTCTGTGTACACACACCAGCATCTCTTCTTAACATGCACACAGAAATGTTACAGTGGAGCATCCGAGGTCTTCTTCAAAATCTTGATGACCTACAAGAACTCCTCCATAAACTCAATCTAAGAGTCTGTGTGTACAAGAGACACACTTAAAACAAACACACACAAACTTTTTACGTATCTTCGTAATCTTCTGAAAGGATCGAGATGATGTCATGCCATCATCCGGTGGTGTAGCTGTTATAGTTAGTCAAGGAATAGCATGTACACAATTACTCCTTCAAACTTCCCTCGAGGCGGTGATTGTCCGAGCAGTTCTTCTAAACAAACTCGTCACCGTCTGCTCTTTGTACACACCTTCACACCACCGTCTTGAAAAACGTTAATTCCAGTCTTTGATAGATGAACTACTTGAACCTTACCTGTTTTGGGGGACCTGAACGCACATAGCGGTCTGCGGTGTGAGTCTCGCTGTGATGCACGAGGTCGTCTCAATTAAAAGTTTATCTTCTCTTCCGGTGCTTGTCTGTTAAATAGGAAGGAACCAACGTACTATAACATCGCCAACAAAACATACTCGTCTATAGACCTCAGTATCGTATATCCTTCATTTCTACCCCTACTGAAATGGAAAGTCATAAATAATCCATATGGAAGTGATCATTTTCTTTTAGTTTTGAGTACACCAACGTTATCATCCACATGTTCCCAAATGGCTGGTAAACAAAGCTGACTGAAAACAATTTCATAACATTACTCATTTAAGTTGGACTGACGTAAGTGGGTTAGGCATAGATGAAGCTGTGCAGTACTTCGCACCTTTTCTTACTGACGCAGCAACCAAGTGCATCCGGCAAACATTCGGACTGCCCAGCAAGCGACGCGTGTTATAGTGGAATATAGAGTGTCGAAATGCGCGAGAGGAGCATAACAGGGTATGGATGTTGTTACAGAACTCACCGACAGCAGAAAACCGTGACAGCTTTAGGAAAATAAAATCTCAAGGCAGGAGAACGCATCGACAGGCTAGAAGGGAAAGTTGGCACAAGTTTTTAACAGGGTTGAACTCTTATACACAGGAGGCTGAAGTCTAAAACGTGGTTAGTAGGGTAGCAGCAAGACAAGCACATTCACTCCCACTCGTGAACGCACATGATGACAGCCTGGAATATCAGGCAAACTTCCTCAACACGCACTTTAAACGGGTGTACAGCTCCTGAAACTATACTGACGCTTTCCAAAAACACAAAACGAGAATTGAGAAGCAGAAAGTAGAACATAAATCTACTAAACACGAACCAAGCTTTCAGCTTAGCTGATCTCCAAACATCACGAAACACCTGCAGTAATTCCGCCCCAGCTTCTAATCGAGTGGTGTACGATATGTTGAAAAACCAACCAATCAAAACTAAAAAAACCTTACTTTGCTTGTACAATGATATCTTGTTTTCTGGTACTATGCCTACTTCCTGGAAAGAGGTGACTATTATTCCCATTTTGAAAGAGGGCAAGGACCCTTCTTCAATTTTGAGTTATAGGCCTATTGGACTGACAAGCCGCTAGTGCAAACTCTTCGAACAAATGATAAACTGCAGACTAGTACATTTCCTTGGGAGAAACGATGTACTCGACCCATTTCAGTGCGTGTTTCTGTGCAGGCACAGATCAGAGACGCGTTTGTCCACAAACAATATTTTCTCTTTGTGTTCCTCAATATAGAAGAGCCTTACGATACAACTAGCACTTCGGAATATTGAGGGATCTGTCTCATCTTGGCGTGCGTGGAAGAATATTTACCATAATCGAAAATAATTGTCAAATTATACATTTCGTGTCGGAGAGGACAGTGTTCTTTCCCAAATATTTGTCCGAGAAACAGGAGTGCCACAAAGTGGTGTACTTAGCTGCACACTTTTTATTATCAGAATGAATTCTTCGCGCTAGCACATCCCTCAAACTATGTTTTACTGCACATATGTCAACGACTTCCAGCTTGGTTTTAAGTTTTGTAATCAGGCGATGTGTGAGCGGCAGGTTCAGCTCGTATTGAACAATCTCCAATAGGGCAGAAGAAAACGGGTTCTGACTGAATGTACAGAAAAGCAAGTGTGTTTTGTTGTCCACGAAGAGTGGTATTTATTCGGAACCCGATAATCAACTGCATGGGGAACGTCTTCCTGTTAATACCGAACACAAATTCTTACGCCTAATCTTGGACGCCATGCTAACATTCATACTACATATCAAGTATCTAAACAAGTGCATAAAAGTCATAAATGTTCTGAAAGTGTTGTCACGCACTACACGGGGAAGTGACAAGAAGTGTCTGATCAATTTGTATACAAGCCTCATACGTACTCGCCTAGAATATGGGGCAGTAGCATATCAGTCTGCGACACCCGCTGTCCTTAAAAATGCTTGACCCTGTTCATCATCTAGGCATCCGTCTCTCTGTGGGAGCTTTTCGCATTAGCCCCGTGGAAAGTCTGTACGTGGAATCGAACGAATGGTCGGTCCACCTACAGAGATGTTACATGTCTTTTAAGTATTATCTTAAAGGGAACGCAGACAAGGAACGCCCTTCACATTCCACAATTAATGATATGTCAAGCCTTGCTGTAATTGAGAAACAGCCTTCTATAAGGCAGCCCTACTCGCTCCATGTGAGGGGTCTAGCAAAAAAAAAAAAAAACCGGTGTGCCACTTGAACACCGTTTGATGGCTCCCGCAGTATGCCTGCCATCGTGGCAGTGGAAGACGATGGATTGCGATGTGTCTTTCTTGGAGGTTACGAAGCACGCCCAAATTGCACATATTCAGACATACTTCCTATAATTACAACAGAAATACACATGTCCCGAGTTATTTACGGATGCTTTAAAGTCCAACACTTCTGTGTCGTACGCAGCCGTCGGCCCATCCTTTTCGGAAGCCGCCGTTCTTGACTTTGATACAAGCATTCTCATCAGCCCAGCTTATGCGATGGTTGTGGCTGTCGAACACTTTAAACAAATAAAACTGCAGAAGACAATAATATATACAGATTTACTAAGCGTAGTAGAAGCTCTGAAAACCCTTAAAAGCACAAAACCCTGTCTATGTCTCACTTTATTTGCTCTTATGCACAGTCTACTCTTCCAAGCAGCATGTTGTAGTCTTCTGGGTGCCAGGACACCACGAAATACAAGGCAATGTTCTGGTGGACCAGCTAGCTGGATCCGCCAACAAAACCACTAACAATATGTCGATACCGATGCCTGCACTCGACTTGCAACATTTTTTTTTAAACGAAAGATCAGGGGTTATTGGCAGATCACATGGGACACACACAGAGGTAATCAATTGCATGTCATCAAGCCACAACTGCCGGTATGAAAATCATGCCACACAGAAGTAATACAAGGTTAAGAACAGGACATACACTACACATTCGTTTCTTTTGTCTGGTGGCAACCCAACGTTGTGTGATAGATACGGAGAAGCACTCACAGTACTTCACATCTTAGTTCAGTGTAAACAGTTAGACACGCTGAGAAGATACCACTTTCCATTACCCTACCGACAACAGGTACTTCATCCTGCAACGTTCGTCGGTAGGGAACCACGTTTCATACATAAATCGTTGTTGGCTTTTCTGAGAGAACTACGTACATTTCATGTGATATGCCCAGGCATTTTGAAGCATGACCTCCACAGAGAGGTCTCCGCTGCGGTGGCTACACTGAGAAAACCACTTTCCTCAGGGCCCTTGGACGCAAGGGTGTGAACAATCGAGGCACTTGTGGTAATGCCATACATGTCCACCATGGGTTTCATTATCACAAACTTTCGTCCTTCATTAGCACCACATATTTTCATGGCATGGTCACGATTTTATTACTTCTGTCTTTTTACCGGCCTTAGCGCGAGGAATTTCTAGGCTCTTAAACAGCCGCTAACCACAACCATTGTCCACATCTGTTGTCCCATAAACTGGCGCTCTTTGGCCATCAAATGGCCGTTGCGCATCAAAGCACCAAACATCATCATATTGGAACTTCGCCGTTAGAAGCAAAATGCAACCAAAATTGTAGGTTGTGTTGCTCTATGGCAAGCCACGGCTTTTAAGCAGCATTCCTATCCGCATTTGAACTTTCGATACTCGTACGACATGAATTGCTTACGGATGACCCATTCGGCCATTTTATTTGTCCGCGGGTTAAAAAAAGAGCGACGGGACAGCGTAATCCGATGGTTATTTGTCCACTGATGAAGGTCCCTGTCTACAGAATGCGAATACAACGCCAGGTATATATAATTGCTTATTTATTTATCTTGACCTACGGAAGCCTCAACAAGGCTATTGTAGGCGCTGTAAAAAACAAGAACAAAAAAACCAACAACAAATTAAGCTTCATGAACAGGCTTGCAGAAATTCTTGAAGTGGCACTGAAAGAACATTACCGGGAAGCAGATACCGGCGCTTTAATGTTGAACGAGAAGAAGTATATCTCTAAATCTCAGTGCGGGTAAAAAAGCTGCAAAGTTCAAGGCGTGGTCACTCGTTGTAAAAAAAGATATGAAAAACTTCAGATGTGATTGTATAGTGCCGAAACGAGAAGCGAATGAATTGTTCAAAAATTTTAGGTAATCAACATTGCGTGCTTCGCAAGTGCAGGGAGACCTAGCTTGAAAAGAAAAAATTGTCGGTGAAAACCCCTGGCCCATTCCTTGCATGCAAAGCGCACAGCTCTTTTCTGAGTGAATTCGAGTTTCTAGATACCACATTTCCTATGGGGGTTCCAAGCTACGCCACCAAACTTGAGAATGGGACGAATGATAGTTTTGTAGGTAAGCAGTTTGGTTTTCTGAGGACATAGACAGATAGTACGATGTAATTAACCTAAACTCTTGAGGGCTTTGTTGCATGTAATATCAGCACATTTAGACCAAACGTCTGCTAAATGGCATAATGACCGTCTTAAAAAAGTTTATAATCATTTGGCAACATTCGGACCTGCTCAAATAATGAGACAATAAATGGTTTAGAATGACATGACCAGTGGAGAATTAACAACATGATACAGGACGCAGTCGTCTTCGAAAGGGCCTATTTTCACGGAAGCGTGCAAGGTGTTGTCATTGATATGAACCAGAATAAGCGTGGTCCGAGCACAGAACCCTGGGAAACAGAGCCCTAGGCAACGGGCGTCAAAGATGAGTCAGTAAAGCTGAAGCCTATATGGTGAACGCTGCTAAATAAAGTTAGATATCTAGCCAACCATCGATGCACTGTTTAGTAGAGCAAACAATTTGCGCAATTTTTGGGATGTGATACGTATCTCCGCCATGGGGATCTAGTGGCCAAGGTATTGAATTATTGACCCGCTGGTCGAGGAATTGAAGCCCGGCTGCGGCGGCTGCATTTTCGGTGCAGGCGCATATGCTGTAGGCTCGCGTGCTCAGATTTGGCTGCACGTTAAAGAACCCCAGGTGGTCACAATTTCCGGAGCCCTCCACAACAGCATCTCATTTAAACATATGGTGGCTTTGGGACGTTGAACCACACATATCGATCAATCGTGATGCAGCGTCGGAGGCTTTCGCATAATGAATGAATATGATACCAATCTGGTCGCCTAGCTACTTCTGAAGGGCTGCTGATGCCATGAATGAATTCTGTGAGTTGAGTAATAGCCATAAGACCACGTTTGAAGCCATGCTGAGAAGTGTTGAAAATTATGTTTGAAGAAAGTTTATGATATATGTCAATATAAAAAGTTATGGGACCCTAAAGCTTCGCTTTTAGGAGTTAATGCGATGGCGAAATCCTGTTTGTAGTGTGCACTTCAAACAGTCAGTGCATGAAACTTTTTCGAATTGGCTTGCCACCCACTACGTGGCCTTAAGGGATTAGGCACAATACCGTGTGTGTGCTTTTTGTAGTGGGGTACCGGGCTTCAACTAGGGAGCCATTAAAATAAATACATATTCTGAAGCCTGTTCGCAATGAATGCTTGACTACGCATTACTACTGCAATATTTCATAATGTATTGTGAAGCATATATACAGGATGCATGTGTTTGTGAAGGATGAAAGCTACTTCAGTGCACTTCCAAGCAGATGAGGTTCTTTTCACTGTTTGCTCAAGCACAGGCGTGACCGTGGTGCATTTGGACGATTCATGTTTTCAGCCTCAAAATATTTATTGACCTTGGGCCTAGGTGATGCTGAGGTTTCAGCCAGTGACAATGACTGCCTTGTTGTACTTCCTCGTCTTTCCACCGGTACGCTGGTCGTGGATTCCGTTTCTCTTCATGCGGACTTAAACGATCGCTTTTACTGGGTTCAGGACTTCAGAGTTTCTCTTCGGGTCATCATTGGCTTGAAGAAAATACTCTATAGGTCAATTTGAAAAGTCACATGTATGAGTGGTTACTTGCAAGTCCACACGGACGGAAACTTGGCATGTCACACAAGGTGAATTTTTCGTCAAAAGCCGTAGATGCCTCGTGATTGACTCGGAACTCACAGAAGTAAAAATGAAGCTTCTCTGGCTACCTGAGCACTTGGAAGGGGCCTACAATTGAGAGGCACTGCATGGTTTGGGGATAAGTAACCCAAGTTACGCAGAATGTTATCCCAACGTTGAATGAAAGCGCCCAGATGTCAGTCAGCAACGTTGCCTAAACGCGCTTAACGTCCTCTTTTTTTGATCACACGATAACGTTGCTTGTAACATTCAGGACGATATGGCAACGTCCAGGATCACATTTTCAACATCTCGGCAATGTTTTCGTAACATATCAGCAATGTAATGTCAACATGCCAGCAACGTGACGTCAACATACCAACAACGTGATTGCAGCATTCTAGCAACGTGATGTCACCATTGCTGTATGACGTGTTGACTTTCATGCGACGTGCGCAGAAAATATATACTACTGTGTATGCGTTAATAATAAAAGGCACGTTGACTTGTAACGGGAACTGCCCCGAAGCTTCGGGCTAAGAAAAAAGCTCTGGTATGATGTGAAAAATTGCATTATTATTGGCCATGCACAAAAACTGTTTCCTAACAGCACTTTATCAACACATTCGTACATGCACAAACAAGTGGTGTTAGAACAGCCAAGCTATAAAAATGTCAGAACACACTCGTGCATGTCCCTAAGACCAAAAACACACTTTTCTAATTCCAAAGCTTCCAACGCATGTGATATACATACTGCATTTTTTAGAGCATTGAAAAATGTAGTTTTGCACTGTGTAAGCAATGGCTACAATAAGTGAGCATGTGTTATGGGTGCGGTAAGTTTATGTGCAGAACTGCAGCAACCATGACGACATGCAGTCACACAGCTTAGGCAGGAAAGAACATGCTGAAGTGGCTGAATGCCACATGAAAGAAAAAAAAGGAGACATTTATTTACGAAGAATATTTACTTCTTATTTATTTGTCGTTTTCAGAGAGCAAGACATGAATGGGAGCGTTACAAAACACATTTTTGCATTCAATAATCAATATGAACAAGGCACGTTGCAAGTTTTTTTCATACTATGTCGACTGCTGGGTCGTAAAAACAAATACAGGTGGAGAGTGAAAACACAACTTGTTTATGCAATTTTAGCATAATTTTGACCAAAAAAAGCTTTTACCAATAGTATTTACAATATCAGTGGGAAAGTGAATAGGGAAAGAAGAAAACACTGGCGAAACTGCTATGTCCCAAATACATAGGAGGACATGAATACCATAAACAGCTATTGCCTTGTTGGTAATTTTTTGACAGTGATGCTTGCATTGTATACAATGATGATTGCCACTGCTGTTGACTGTCTTTGTCACGATTTCATGAACAGAGACAATATAGCAGCATTGAAAAACTGGCATATCCCACTTAGATACAGGTTGTTTTGACGGGGCTTAAAAGGTTCAGAACAAGAACTTGTTTTTACCAATACAGAAAAACCTGCCGATATCTGTGTAGCAAAACATGTTGCACATCAAAAGAAGCTTATCAGTTAGAAAGCAACTGAACCTCATGATTACTGCCTGACACGCATTCAGTAAAAAGCGGCTCAATAAATGTGGCCGATTGATTACATAAAAAATACGCCTTTGAAAGTTAAGGTAGCTCACACGCGGTAAGAAAAAGCGAAACACGATCAGTGGAGCAACTGCTCAGTGTAAATCACGCAGAACAGTGACCTCCCAGCTACAACCAAGTGAGAAATATTGATCACGAAACGAATACACAAGGCATGCAACTATTTTCTGTTCAGTTCATTACCAAGTTGTCCTTTTGTCCATTGGATGATTAAACTGCCTTGACACAATTATTCTTGTTCATTCAGTCCAGATTTAATTAATTTGTATCTAGAGGTGAGCTCAGGTTATCTTTAGATTGTTATGCATTGCTTTGCATAACTGTCTTGTAGTTTTCATTTGTGCATTTCTTGCATTGTGTGTGCCACTAATTTTGGCATTTCAACATTTTGTATTTGCAGTGAATGCAGCTTCCAAGTCGATACTTTATAGCGAGTGGGTATGCGCATCTTTGGAAAAGTGGCCAAGTACTCTCACTTGTTTGAGAAGTCGTTAGGAAGGAAGTTCATTTTTCGAAGGTATTTAGAATGAGTATATGAGCGAGTACCCTATTTCTCCCAAAAATATAACGCCATAAATGTCAACTACATATACACATATAATCATACTTGTGGGCACAGCAACAGCAGCAGGCACAGGAAATGCAATCTTTTAGAGTAGAATGACAAATTCTCACCAACCTGCATCACCATCAGAGAAGCAACTAACAGCCATACCGCCACAACAGTTCATATGTTTTAGAGTAGAATGACAAATTGACATTAACGTGCATCACCATCAGAGAAGCAACTAACAGCCATACCGCTACAACAGTTCACATGCCCAGTTAGTTCATAAATTCAAACTGAGCAGCACGTTGAAGTGGCCACTCTTTGCTCGAGACTTTGCCAATGTGGTTCAGCATGAGTGAACAGGCTCGCCAGGTCAGAGTACGTTCAGGAGGGGTACACTGTCGACGATGTCGGCAAACAGCAATTGCAGGTTGATGGCTGTGACGACCGTGGAACAAGCCATGATGCGAGGCAATTGGTTGGCAATGAGGGCCTGCATTATGAAGAGGAAGTGATTAGACCCATACTAGTAGCTTATCAAACAAACAAAATAGTTAAATAGGAACACTTTTCTAAAAAAATGCAGAGAATCGGCTGACAAACTCCGTCTGCAATGTCCTATGAAATCTGTGCTAGGACTGGAAGAAAGCTATGTAACAATCCAGCTGTGAAAAAACACAGCAGTGAGGAACCTAAATAGTGCAGAGTTGAAATTTGTGAAGCTTTATTGAGCTGAATAATTGGCTCCTTACTCATTATAATGGCAAAGAATCAATATTTCGATCCTACTTATGTTCCTAATTTCAGTTCTTCAGCTCAAACACCTAGTTATTTTCAGAGTGGCAATGTACGTTCAATTAATTATTAAAAATGAAGCACAAAAAATTCTTCGTAGTTTAAAACTGCCATATAGTATGGTGCTTACCAAACACATGGCACTCACAGCGTAGTATTCCTTTGTGTCACTCCTCATCAGCTGCATTGGTGGCAAAGTAATATGAAATTTTGCTGCTCATTTTCTTCTTTCGGCACGTGCGTATGTACTTAAAACAAAATAAAAAAATTCATCCAAAACATCGAAATAAAATTATCAGCACGTTGTTTGGTACACCACCGTATGCATAACTGTTTGGTACAACACCGTATGCACCGTATTCACCGTTTCATGCATAACTAAGGAGCAGATGTATAAATGTTCCAAAAGACAGGCCTGTTCATGATTAAATATATAGACTTATACTGAGCACAGCAAAATATAGGAAAAACTCCATAGACGTTTCACCAAATATGCCACTGGCATCCTCAGTATGGCCTGGTACCAAATGAGCGGAGGTTCTACAGTTTGCTGCTTGTCTCCTATGTCGCATAGTATGCGGCCGCGGTTGTCGCGCGCCAACTTGTCACACTACTGAATCACGACTCGAGAACATTTCTTTTTCCCCACTTTTGTTCCTGAGCTAGCGTTGTCTCATTACTGAAGTCGAAGGCGTGTTCCATCGTCGAGCAGTGTTCGACGAGTTTTGTCCTATAATGCGTAATATGGATGGCTTTTGCAATGTGTCATTTGTGCTCTTTAAGCCCTGTTGGTCGCTTCCTGCCCATTTCACTCATGCATGTGGTGTCGCATACATCACTTATCAGCAATTGCAGTCATATAGATGAAAAAGTGGCTGGTGAATTGTAATGAAGCCATTATCTGAACAGGTTTATCAATGACTCACAGAAAGACATGCAAAGGGAAACAAGGAGTGTGCTGCGATAAAACACAAAACCAATTGTTTCTGTACCTTACGTTAAAGTTTTTCAGACTCTGTTCGAATAGTACTTCGTGCACTGGGAATTACAACAATTTTCAAGCCTCATAGTACCTTGATAAACGTGCTTTCTAAGCCCAAAGACAGCACCTCTGCGAATGATCAAAATAGAATTGTTCCCGCTTCTGTGCACAAGTTCCTATCGCAGCCACCGCACAAGTTTCTGTGTGGTGGCTGCGACACCACTTCTATTGACAAAACTGGCGAATGATCAAAACAGGGTTGTTTACAAGTTCCTGCGCAGTGGCTGTGACACCACTTATATTGGCAAAACTGGCAGGAATAGGTCAATGAGTTATAATGAACACAAAGGGGACATCACAAAAACTATGCATTCTCAGACAAAACTCATCAAACACTGCTTGAAAATGGGGTATGCCTTCGACTTTCGTAATTCGATGACGCTGGCTCAAGAACAAAACAGAGGGAAGAGAAAGCTTTTCTAGTCGTGGTTATACGATCGTGACCAGCCAGTGTGCAAAAACAATCACGGCCCCCATGCAGATGAGTAGACACACACGAGACAATCAGTGAAATTGATCACCTCCACACATTTGGTGCCAGTGCAGACTGAGGATTCCACTCACACAGGAAGCGAAATGTATGGGTAGATTTGCTGTATTTTGTTGTGTAAAGTCAGAGTACATATTATAATCACTAAGGAGCAGAGTTTTATTTCCATGTAAATTTGGCATATGTTCAAATTTTTCCAGAGAAAAAAATTGTTTTTTCAAACAAAAACAAATATTTATAGACTTTCTTTCTATCTTTGTATACATAATTCCCTCCTGACGCAAAATAAACATTGATACTCAGCATTCATGCTATGCGTTGACTACCGATAATCTATCATTCCATAACTATGCTATTGCCAGTGTACTGTTTTCTTAGAAATTGCTATCTATGCGTCTTTTCTATTTGGCTACACCACCTGTGTTAAAAAGTGCAACAGTTGACTACCAAATATTTGGTTAGTAGTTAGCTCAACGAGTACTGCTCACTCTATCAGATTGCTCCTTATAAGTTTAAAACATCAAAACAAACTTGATCCAATTTCATGCATTTGCCTCAAGTGAAATTTCTCAAATCGTTTATAATAGGACAAGCTTAGTTTTTGCTCTACACTTTGTCGTATAATATTGAACATTTATGCACTTCCTCGTCATGAAGACGAGGAAGTACATGAATCAGTGGCTTCTCAGAAGCATTCCCTTGAATATCATGTTAAGCTGCAAATCTACAACAAAACATGGCTAACTAACCTAAAATGCCTAGCCTTCATTGTACTGGTAAAACTTATGTTAGCAACATTTTGCCTCGCGCAAACAAACCGAATACCTGTGTTTTTACCACATTTCGGTATACAACATACCGTCTTTCTGACACCCAAATTACTTTAATTCGAATCGCTCTATAATGCCTCTGTCGGAGCTTAAAGCACCCAGAATAAAAACAGGAAAAAAAACGACGATAGCATTGAAATTCCACTTAAGAGCAGCTTCTGTTCCGATAAACAATTTACTTTCAGTGTTTCTCAAGATCTGCCTGTTTTTTTTTAAACATTGCTAGCAGGCGGAATCTGCACACCGGTCTTTGTGACGTAGCACCTTGAGGAGCATGATGTCAGATATCCCTGTGACATGATGTCAGACGTCCTGTCTTCCTACTTCCCTTTCTCCACTTTTCTTTACATCGTGCACTGTTCCTTCAACAGAAGTACTAAGATGGCCCCCTTTTTGGGGCTTTATCCTCCAGCCGGTTACATTATTCATGCCGGTGCTATTCAAATTCGTTCTAGGAACCCTACAGGGGAATGTAGTGAGTTGAGAGACACGAGTGACAGCTGGCGAGGTTTGCGAACCCATTTCAAGGAATGTTAAATGTGACCTCCTTTATTTGATCACGTGGCAACTAGATGTGGCAGTTTGTAAAAAACACCAGAGCAGATGACACGTGCTCCAGCGTTCCCTTTAACAGTTGACCCCACTGCACATATTCTGCGGGTGTTGCACATGGTCCGCTCGATACTTATGTCGCTACATACAGAAGCTACCCGGAAAACTATCTTTTACTTGTTTCCGGCTATCATTACACAAAGTCCCTTTTTTATGCCCTGCAGTGAGTGAAAAATTGGTGATTTCATGGGCATCAACGGCGGAAGGAATTTGCCAGCCAAAACATTACCAGCCTCATGCATCGCTTAACAGATCTATCGGTTGCCAGTTTCTTTTCCTTTCTCACATAGCTAATTGAAACCTTCGAAAATATGAATGAGGATCAGGATGATCTCAGCCATGATGTGGTGCAAGCGTGGTGAGCCGACAGAGGAAAAGATCAGGTCAAGCAGCGCAACATTCAAACTTAGAGGGCTGTCTCACACTTACATACACAAATGCAGTGCTCATATTTAGTGAAACATATTAATTAATTCTTTCAGCTATAAAACGAGTTCTGCTTGCACCGCAATTAATTTGTAAAACAGATGCGAATTGCACCCGCTGAACTTTGAACAACAAATCCAATGATATCATATTCACGCAGATTTCTAATCAAAAAAGTGCGTATTTATTTGATATGCGTCAGGCAGTATTCAATTCAGTGTGAAGAGATAATAATATTCGCGCGCTCCTACAAAATAAACAGCACAGTACACATGATCGGGCAAGTTTAGAGGCTTTATCAAGTGCGAAAAGTGCCTGTCGCTGTCTAAACAAGTGCTAAATAAAATCATTGGTTGACATTATAGATCACCAAAATTTTTGAAATCATGACATCATCATGAATCATGCCGAGAAGACGGGCTACGAGATAAGCTGGGACAACGCACGCATCATGGCCACGGAGAAGAATTTTACAACCAGACTGAACCTCGAATCACTAATCATTCAGACGACAAGTAACACAGTCAATAGATCATCTGGCACACTAAACCACGTGTACTCCCGGACTTTGCGTCATGCGCTCAACGTTACATAAGAACCTGTTGCTCAGCCGTCATTCCATCGTGAACAAGGGATCCGTACGGGTCCCGAAACGTCATTGTTTTGTTTGACATTGGTCAGTGACCTGTTTTTTCAACATTGGTCTAAATTGGGCAGATCCCCGAGAAATCGAAAAACCACATGATGTGCAGAAAGCTTTTGGCGAGGGAATACAGTCGACCGAGAAGCAGAAATGGATGGCTTCTTCGGCGTTCAAATCCTCTAAGACAAACGCATATGGGATCTTGGGAGTCTTTTTGGGACAGAAATTTCACACCCCACCTGCGCACTTACTGGACTTTCCCAAATGCGACGGTAGAACTGTCAGAATCTGATCAGTTTGTGCACTTAGTACTGCAAATATTTTCATTCCAGTTTTAGAAGAGCAGCACAGTGGTGTGGTATACGAAGTGATCACACGAAAGGATTGCTTCATTAGTGCTCACCTATATGAGTACTCACAGCACTAGCATGTGATATGGTTGTCTCGAAAAGTCACGCACAGTCTTTTTTTTCAAGGTTCCGATTCTTTTATTTCCAACTTGAAATTGCCTCTCCCTCTCCCACCCCTTTGTGCTTTTACAACCTTGAGTGTCTGGACAGCACGCTAGCTGATTGGGATCCTTCGCTCAGCGAGTGGAAGCTGCAAAATCCGTCTGGGTACTGCATTTGTCATTTGGGAGGTACAGGGGAATAGGCGGCTCACACATTTGTGGCTGCACTCAGTGAGCACCCGAAGAAGTTCATTGGAAAAATACGCTTGAGTGCGTCTACTTTTCCTGCTAACGTCTCATTTTCTAGGTGTCTATGGCGGCCGATGCTGAGAGTAAATGCGTTATGTCCCGCTATGGTCAGTGAATGCCGGGTGCCTAGAAAGTAAGATATAACATGACCTACATGAGCGAACAGATTTTTTGCCAAAGCTAAGCTTTGCTAGAGGTAAATGGTGGCCATCTTGTTTATTTCGTGCATTTAAGATTTATTCCTGCTACCTCTCTGCTAGACCAGTCATTGCCCACTACAACAAGCAAATGGCATCACATCAATGATCTTCGAGAACACGATTATCATTCGCAATACATGTGTTGCCGTAATTTGAGAGTAAGTAACATGCTAGCAAACAGATTTTTTATCAAGAAGTTGGCATACTAAATATATTGTTTCCAAACTACAGAAGGCATCAAGACACTTGACGTTTGTTTTGCTGCGCGTGGCTGGGAACGCTAGAGGGCTCACGCAGCCATCCGCACTTTTTGCTGCGGTCAAAGAAATACGGCTGATTAACTGACACTTTATTATATAGTTACTGCACACATGCAAGTTTGTTTTGCACCAACTTGCCCACAAAATATCCACAAACTTGTCAGTGGGCCCTTTTCAAGCCAGAAAAGCGCCTCTATGAAGGTCACCGAAATCGAAACTTGGGGTTTGTAGCCTCTGAAGTTATCTGCCACGCACTGGTAAAAAAATCTCGGGGGCATTGTATTTTTTAGGAATGATTTGCAGACGATTCGAGCTACCTCTCAGTTAGCAACTGCTGCCACTATGTTTAACGTTTATAGACGCTGCTTGGCCTTGTGAACTCCCTTCCTCTCCCAAGAAAAAAAAAACGCGACGCGCGTCATGTCGCCACTCCTTCACATGTGCCGGCTAGTCTTTCGAAAAAGGTCCAATGTTATACTACTCTTCAACCAGTGTCACGTGGAACACACACTGCCAAACATTCCTCACCTCCCCACAATGTAAAGACCACCAGGTAATGTCCTACGAGTCTCAAAAATAGAAGGCAAGGTCAAGTTCTTCGTGTACTTCAGAAACGCTTCTGCAGTCCCCTGGCTACAAAGGCGAGCAACCAAGCAGGTCCTGGAATCCTTGGCACAATTGCCAAACCACTTGGGCAGGAATGTGTCACGCTTTGTTCCCTTCTTTCTTTCTGTCACTCCGTCTCTTTTTTTTAGCAGCCTCTTGGGGTTACATTGTGTATTGGAGACGTAGCGACTAAATTTACTCACTGGGCTAGACACTGAAGTGTGAAATCTGTAGAAATAACCCATACGTGTTTTGGCGGCATAGTCATGTTTAGCGGCATCACTTTTGACAAACGTTAGAACTGACAAGAGACAACTTTATGGTTCTTTTCACAGATGACGCCACCACCAAAAAATGTTCGCAATATTTATTATGTGTTGAAAACAAGGTGAAGTAAAAGAGCACTGGTAATTACAAAACATGACATAGTCCTGCTAATGTGCGATAATTGTGAATGAGCAATAAAAAAAGTATATTTGCACAAATCTGACAAGCAGAAAAATGAGCTAAATTCACTCTGTCTTACATTTTTCGAATTAACTTATGACAATTTTCTCTGCATAAAAAGGCTTGCTGCTTCAATATTGAAAATTTGAGATTTTCATCTTGGACAGTTTTTCCACCTCGTCGGTAATGCCTGAACAAGTCGATCCATAAATTTGTGACTTCAAGCAGTTATTATTCATGAGCTTTTCGTGAAAACGTGAAACAACTTCGCATAGACATTAGGTACATTGTAGCCTGGAAACCCTGTTACACCGGAAAATTTTTATCATTGCGCTGTACCGCACACCTCAAGGTAACACAGAAGCCTTTATTCAGTTTATTGAGACATGCTTAGATAATGCTAATTCAAATAAATGGCGTGTTATTGCACTTTTTGATTTTAATATTGATGTTATGGGTAGATCTCCGATTCAAGCGGCCTTAACTGAAATAATGCTACTGTACGGCTGTACAAATACGATTCAGTCACCAACAGGAGTAAACAATGTAAAGCAACAATAATATATCTTTGCTACACGAACTTTTCTCGAGACGCGGTTTTTTCCGGAGTGTTTTCGTCTGGTCTAAGTGACCACTTGCCGTTCTTTGTATTTGTCCCTTTATGTAAAAAACGAACTACACCTATCCATTCACGTAGAACGAATTATTCCAATAATATCGCTGTTTTCTGTGAGTTGCTGAAAACAACTGATTGGACAGACGACTACAATGCAACCGATCCAAATGAAGCGCTCGAAAATTTCATTATAAAGGTTATTATTTATTACAATGTCGCTTTTCCTGTTATGGCAATTAGAAAACACAGAAAGGCCTGTGAAGATTGGATAAAGAAGACTCTTATTATGAGAATAAAAGAAAAAAAAACTTGATATTAACTAAATTTCTTAAAACGAGAAGTTTTGAGATATTAGCTGAATACAAAAAGTTTCGTAATGTTCTAAATGCTGATCTAAAAAAAAGCAAAGTCGTCATTTTATAGAAAAAGTTTTTAAACATAGGCAACAATCCTAAGCTGATCTGGGAAGGACTTAAAACTCTCATCGGCAGCTAGGCTAACACAACACCCGTCGAAATGCCGGTTAAGGGTATTATTTATGACAGTGTTGCATTAGCCGGAAAATTCAATGAACACTTCCCAGAAGCTGGTAATTATGCCGGCTCAATTCTCTTGCCTAATAATACCTCTCTTACGTCATGCATTCAGATTTCCAACTATGACTCGATATTTCTGATGCCAACAACAGAAGTAGAAATCACAACCATTATTATTTCTCTAAAAAATACTTGTACTCCTGGCGATGATGACATCTCACCATTGCCAATTAAGAATTTCATTAGTTGCCTTATAGAACCACTGACCTATATATTCAATCAGATGTTGGCTACTGGCGTGTTCCCAGATAGATTAAAGATAGCACGTGTTAGTGTTGTCTTTAAAGGTGGAAATAAAACAGAATTTGGTAATTACCGGCCAATTTCAGTTCTGCCAATTTTTTCTAAGGTTGCTGAAAAAATAATTTATACACGTTTCTTTGGCTTCCTTTCCGCAAATAATGTGATAAGTGATCATTAATACGGTTTTCAGCCTGGGAAATTGACTGAAACCGCATTGCTTTATATAAAAAATGTCTTAATTCGAAACATTGAAGTGAAACACTTTACTATCGGACTATTTATCGACTTCAGTAAAGCGTTTGATTCGGTTCAACATGACAATGTCTTAGCAAAATTAGAAATTTATGAAATTCGTGGCATTGCAAGAAGCCTTATGAAAGGCTACCTGACCGCACGTCAACAATACACAAAGCTACATAACGACACTCGTTCTAACTACGGAACAATAAAATATTGTCGCAGTGCAACGCGAACAAAAGATGACTGCAGCTTACGGCAGCGAAAAGAGCGTATTCAGGATCAGCTGTACAGCAAGATGCCTGCTTCGTTGTCGTCCCGAAAAACCACCTGAACCACTAGCTGGAATCTACAAAACATTCCTATCATCGTTATTTTTCATATAAATACGTGTCACTTGCCCCTCCTTATAAGAGCATCGCCCCGATGCTGATTCAGACCCAAAGTATTTTTTTAACGTGCAGTCAGTCACTCACATACGGCTTCATACGCACTACATGAACAAGTTCAGGCTGGTGCTGGCGACGCCTCGGGCATTGGGGACTGTCGGAGACAACCTCGTAGGTGACGTCACTTAGCTGGCGCGATACTCGATATGGCCCGAAATATCGCCTTAGCAGCTTCTCGGACAGTTCACGTTTTCGTACGGGTGTCCAAACCCACACTCTGTCACCGATTGTGTACGGTACGGTTCTATGGCGAGCATTGTAGCGGCCTGCGTCGTAGTTTTGTCGCTGGTGGATACGTAAGCGGGCGAGCTGCCTAGCTTCTTCCGCGCGTTCAGTGAACACGTCAGCGCCTGTGTCGATAGCGTCCCATTCTTGTGGCAACATCGCATGCAGCATAGTCCGAACCTCCCGTCCGTGAATCAAGCTGAATCGAGTCATGCGAGTCGTCTCTTGTTTAGCTGTATTGTATGCGAACGTGATATAGGGTAAAATTTCGTCCCAATTCTTATGTTGGACATCCACGTACATCGACAGCATGTCTTCAATCGTCTTGTTGAGGCGCTCTGTTAGTCCATTCGTTTGCGGGTGGTACGCAGTGGTCTTACCGTGAGTCGTACCACTAAGCATCAGGACGTGGTCTAAAAGAGCTGCCGTAAATGCTGTTCCGCGGTCTGTGATCACAATAGTCGGGGCACCGTGGCGTAGCACAATATTTTCTATGAAAAATCTCGCCACTTCCACTGCGGTGCTCTTTCGGATAGCTTTTGTTTTGGCAAGCAACTTTTACCCGCAGTCTCCTCCATCGCTGATGGAAATAAAAATTATTATTATTATTATTATACCTGGTTAGGTAGTCTGTTGCGACTATAACGCAGCGAATCCCTGCAGTAGAAGTAGGAAGGGGTCCCAAAATATCCATTCCTATCTGTTCAAATGGTGTACGTGGAACCTGAACTGGTTGCAGCTGACCGGCAGGTCTCCTTGGAAGTGACTTGCGTCGCTGGCAATCGATGCAAGTCTGAATGTGGTGCTTGACGGCTGTGTTCAGTCGTGGCCAGTAGTATCCCTGCTGTACTCTTGCCAATGTGCGAGTGTAGCCTAAATGGCCAGACGTAGGCTCATTGTGACATGCTTGGACCACTTCAGTTCGAAGGAGTGCAGGAATAACGAGCAAATAGGGAGCTCCCATGGATGAAAAGTTTCTTTTGTAGAGGACGCCAATGCGTAAGCAAAACGATGATAATGTCCTTGCAAAGACTCTAGGTGCCCTCGAAGAACGTCCGTCCACGTAATTAATCAAATTAAGCAATTCAGGGTCACTTCGTTGTTGTTGGGCAATCGTGGACGCGTCGAGAACACCAAGGAAGACCATATCGTCGTCGTCAGAAAGAGAAGCTGACTGTACTGGTGATCGAGACAGGCAGTCGGCGTCCGTATAGCGCTTCCCAGACTTGTGTATGACCGTCATATCAAACTCTTGTAACTTCAGACTCCACCGTGCTAATCGACCAGTTGGATCTCTTAAATTAGTCAACCAACAGAGGAAATGATGGTCACTTATAACTTTGAAAGGGCGGCCATACAAATACGGGCGAAATTTCATAACCGCCCCGACCACGCCGAGGCATTCTTTCTCAGTTGTTGAATAATTGGCCTCAGCGCGTGTTAGCGTCCTGATTGCGCAGGCGATCACTCGTTCCATGTCTTCTTGCAACTGCACAAGTACAGCTCTGAGGCCTACATTGCTTGCGTCAGTGTGAAGCATTGCTGGCGCTTGTTTGTCGAAGTGAGCAAGCACTGGAGGTGTTTGAAGACGTTGGCGGAGGTCATTAAACGCTGCTTGCTGTTCGTGGTTCCACTCAAAGGTGGCGTCGCCTCTACTGAGGCGAGTTAACGGCGACGCAATCCGTGCGAAGTCGGCGATGAACCGGCGATAGTAGGCGCATAGGCCCAGAAAGCGCCTGACAGCTTTCTTATCGGACGGTACGGGGAACTGTGCCACGGCCGCAAGTTTTTCGGGATCAGGCTGAACGCCGGTACAGCTGACATGACCAAGAAACAGCAGTTCTTCAAAACAAAAGTGGCATTTCTCTGGCTTCAAGTTGAGGCCTGCGGAGCGTATGGCTCGTAAAACAACTTCTAGCCTCTTGAGATGCTCGTAAAAAGTTGGGGGAAACACTATGACGTCGTCTACATAAACTAAACAGGTCTTCCATTTTAACCCTGAAAGTACTGTGTCCATGAGCCTTTGAAAAGTAGCAGGCGCTGAGCACAGACCGAAGAGTAGAACTTTAAAGTCATATAAACCATCCGGCATCACAAAAGCGGTTTTTCCCGATCTCTTGGGTCTACCTCGATCTGCCAATATCCACTTCTGAGGTCCATTGAAGAAAAGTAGCGAGCGTTTCGAAGCCTATCGAAAGAGTCATCAATACGTGGAAGCGGATGCACATCTTTCTTAGTCACTTGATTAAGCTTCCTGTAATACACGCAAAAACGCAGGGTACCGTCCTCTTTCTTAACTAATACTTCAGGCGGTGCCCACGGGCTCTGTGATGGCTGAATCACATCATCTTCAAGCATTTTAGCTACTTGTTGCTGTATCGCTTCCCGTTCCTTTGGAGCCACACGATAAGGATTCTGGTGTATAGGCCTTGCTGCGTCGTGGGAAATTATTCGGTGCTTTGTTAGCGGCGTTCGACCGACCTGTGATGTCCATGAAAAGCAGTCCTGGAATTCAGCTAGCAGCTCAAGAAGTCTCGTTCGTTCGTCCCTTGACAACGTAGTACCAACGTCAAGATTAGGTACTGAATCTTCTTGAGGTGCTTCGTCTAGGGCCGATAAACTGCCTTGGATTTAAGAAGTAGTGTCAAAGTAACCGATGGTTGTACCCTTCGGGAGATGTCGGCTCTCAGTACTGAAGTTAGTGAGCAGCAAGTTTGTGCGTCAAGCAGTGACAGTGTCAAGACCTCGAGCAACTGAAATACCGTGGCTCAATATCAGTGAGCTTATTTTGTCAGCAATGCCGTCGCCGTCAAACGGCTCATCCCCTGCCACCGAAACAAGCGTACACGATCGTTGCGGGACGACCACATCGTCATCCGTCAGACGCAAAGGCCCTTAACAAGACGTATGTCTCGGCTCTGAACAATCGACTAAAGTAGGGCTGTTGTTGCGAAATGTAATGACACTGTCAGGGATGTTGATGACGGCGCCATGTTCTCTCAAGAAATTCATTCCGATAATCAGGTCTTTACAGCATGAAGCGAGAATGACGAACGTCGCCACGAAAGTAGAGCCACCGATGCCGAGCCTTGCTGTGAACATTCCGACAGGCATCAGTGATTGGCCGCCTGCCGTCCTTAAGTGAGGTCCCGTCCACGCTGTCTTTACTTTCTTGAGGCGCACGGCAAGGTCATCACTGATAATAGAGAAGTCAGCCCCGGTGTCGACTAAAGCTTTGACTTGCCGTAAATCCACACGAACGGTAAGGCCTGGGGTCACAGTTTCGTCGGTATTACGTCTTGTCGGCTTTACAGCGTCCTGAGGTGGGAGTAATGGGGGCTTTTTTCTTCGTCTTGACAGCCTGCAACCTTACCCCCTGAGGTCGCCGCCTTCAGTTTCCCCGGTGTGGGCTGGGTGACCTCGCTCCTCTGGTGTCGGCAAAAGTGCGGCGCTGCAACGAAGGTGACTGGGCAGGAGAAGGAGAGCGTGGTCGATGTCGGAAGACCGGCTCGTAATCAGTTGTAGTCTCGTCATCATTGTTACGGCGGCCGTCGAATGGGTGTTGAGGTACCGAAGGTCCTTGAGAACCGACATCGCCACGGCGGGATACGTACTCGTTGGCATGTCGGATGTCAAACCGTGGCCTGAGAGGGCGAGACGGATCGGCACGGTGCCAGCAATAGCTGGCTATGTGGCCTACACCTCCGCGATGGAGGCGGAAATGTTGTAGGCCCGTGTACTCAGATTTGGGTGCACGTTAAAGAACCCCAGGTGGTCAAAATTTCCGGAGCCCTCCACTAGGGCGTCTCTCATAATCAAATGGTGGTTTTGGGACGTTAAACCCCACAAATCAATCAATCAACCTACACCTCCGCAGTTGAAACAGAGTGGACGCCTGTCGGCAGTGCGCCAGGTGTCTGTTCGGCGAAGCTGTGGTTGCCGTGATGAGTCCTCACGCGACGAAGGCCATGGCAGGCCAGAAGACGACTGGTCGTATGGGGGCTGGATGGGTGGGCGCCACGATGTCTCCTCCTGTGGTGGTGACCAAGGAACAGTTGCAGGTGGCGGGTAGTATGAAGGCGGAGTGGGTGGGGAGCTTCGTAGGGCGACGGCGTACGTCATGGGACGTTGTTCGGGGGCAGAATCAGCTGTCGAGAATGCTTGGCGGATTTCGTCACGGACGACTTAAGCGACAGATGCCATGGGTGTATCCACTACCGGTATCCGCAGCCTTTGGAGTTCTTCACGAACAATCTCTCTAATCATGTCACGTAAGGAGCTATGACTGTCAAACGTCACAGCGGCGGCCACAATTTGGGGGCTGCTGCACAAGCGGTCATATTGTCGGCAGCGTTGGTGAAGGGCCCGCTCGATAGCCGACGCTTCTTTGATGAAGTTTTCTACAGTGCTTGGCGGGCTGCGCAGAAGTCCGGCAAACAGCTGCTCTTTCACGCCACGCATGAGGTAGCGCAACTTCCTATCTTGAGTCATCTGCGGGTCAGCCCTCCGAAATAAACGTGTCATGTCTTCGGCGAACATGGCCACCGTTTCATTGAGTTTTTGGACCCGTAGCTCTAATAGTTGGTGGGCGCGGTCACGTCTGTCGACATTGGCAAAAGTTTCTACCATCTTCTGGTGAAAGTAGGTCCATATGGACAGGTTGGCTTCTCTGTTCTTGTACCAAGTACGAGCGTTGTCATCGAGATAGAAGTAGGCCCGGCCGAGCTTTTCCTGAGCAGATCACTGGTTGATCTTCGCAACATGGTCATAGTGGTCTAACCAGTCTTCTACATCTTCTACATCTTTGGCCACCACCAAAGCGTTTAGGCTCCAGCGATTGAAAAAACGTTACCTGGGATGGAGCGGGAGGACTGGTGCCGAGAAGTACAGGCTGGGGGCTGGTGTAAGCCATTTCTAGATGTCTGGTAGAGGTTTTCTGCGAGGGGTTGCAGTCTGGAGGAATACCTCGTAGCCGACGACTGAATCGATAAACAGGGGTTTCAGTAGGCACGTCCGGGCTGGATGAACGGCTCCCACTAGGAGTGTGAAGCATCGGGCAGCGTCGCGGCCAAGCTCCTCCACCAGTGTCGCAGTGCAACGCGAACAAAAGATGACAGCAGCTTACGGCAGCGAAAAGAGCGTATTCAGGATCAGCTGTACAGCAAGATGCCTGCTTCATTGTCGTCCCGAAAAACCACCTGACCCACTAGCTGGAATCTAGAAAACATTCCTATCATCGTTCTTTTTCATATAAACACGTGTCAATATGGTGTACCTCAGGGATCAATATTAGGACCCCTTCTATTCACTGTGTACAGAAATGATATTGTAAACATTCCTTCATGTTCGAACATTATCCTATATGCCGACGACACTAACATGTTCTTTTCTGGTCCCAACCTAAAAGAACTTGAGCAGAGAGCGAATAGTTGGCTTGAAGAATTAGAGGGATGGTTGAGGATAAATCAGCTGAGATTAAACATGAAAAAAACTAATTTCATTTCATTTCGTGCTATAACAAAGCCATACACCACAACTCAAAACTCTATTTTGGTAATTCAGAAATAACATGTAACAGTACCTGCAAGTTTCTGGGCGTACACTTCCGCAATAACTCGAGCTGGTCTGATTCCGTGAGTCAGGTAAAATTGAAAATGGCTCGATCCATCGGTGTTATAAGCCGTATTAACCATCATCTTCCTCATTCGGTGGTAAAGCAGCTATACTTTTCTCTCGTTCATTCGCACTTTACATACTGCAACTTAGTTTGGGGCACATGTAATAGGACCAATGCACAAAAATAATTACCATGCAATAAAAGCATTGCAGCTAATACTTAAAAGGCCAGATAGACACAGACATAGAAATTTATTTTCTGTTTTTCGTGTCTTCTGTTTCACTGAATGCAACAAACTTAGAGTGATGGTTCTTATTTATAATCGTATAAAACAAGATTTTGCTTCATTCAGCAATATGTACCTCACTCGTCACATTGAATATAACTTACGAAGGACGTCACTTGTTTCAGCACGATCTAGAATAAATTATGGTACCCAAGCATTTGACAATCAAATAGTAAATATATAAAACAGTTTTCCTTCTGTAGTAGAATTATGACAGCTAGAAAGATCTGTACATCATTCTAAAAAGAAAGTGAGATTACTCTTCGATCCAGGATGAAGTGCTTGATGCAATGTGTTTTGCCACTTGCGATGTATACTTTTGTTCACCAGGTTGTACTTCACTTCGTTTCATTTGTTAAGCTACGCACATTGTTAGCTCCACTTGAATTCAGAATTATGATAGATACTATTGCACCTCTTCATTCATTAAGTCTATTCACAACTTTACTCTGATGGACATATCAACATGAAATGGTTTTTATAGGTTTTCGTACTTCTATAGCAAGAAATTCCATGACTTTTATACAGTGATGCTAATTAATTGTGCTGTACTGGATGTTTGTCGCTTTCCTCACCGCTGTCCTTGTTTTTTGTTTTTTTGTTTTTTTGTTCACGAAACTGTTTGCATGAGTATAAGTCTCACTCCTTGTTTTTTCGTTTTTTTTTGTTCACGAGCCAGGATGCAGGCCTAGTCAGGAAACAGTTTCGTCTGTTCCCTTCTGCCTCATCTCGGTGGCATGTAACTGTTGTGTACACATGCCAGAATAAAGTATTATTATTATTAATAATATTGCCACGAACGTAATTACAGACAGCGACGAAACGACGTCTTGCTTGCCCTCAGACCAGGACGCAAAAGCCCTCTTCTTTCTTCACTTTCAAAGGATTCCACCTAGAGTTGATGGCTCATACCCATTACCTGTGACATTACTCCCTCTCCTCGATAAGCATCGCCTCGATGCTGGTAATGAGCGCTGAGAAAAAAAATTAGAAAGAAAAGATGCTACCATGGAACCCAACAACTCCGTCGTAAGGGGGAAAATGGGCTGGCGTCATAGAAGTACTCAATAAAGAAAGGAGTAAGTACACAAGACAATAGGACAAAAACCGAAGTGACAAAAAATAGTCATTGCATGGTAAGTTAGTTCACGTTCGATGTATGACGCGAGAAATATGGCTTGAGTCTTGACACGTGCACCACATCACTTTGTGGAAACCGACGGGAACGTCTTGAGGCGCCCTCAGGGAGAACTTCATACGTAACGTCACTGATCGGCGCAGAACTTTGTAAGGGCCGAAGTACCGCCGAAGCAACTTCTCAGAGTGACCACGCTGTCGGATAGGAGTCCACACCCAAACTTCATCGCCTGGTTTGAAGGTAACCTCTCGGCGTGTAAGGTTGTAGCGGTGTGCGTCGGCAGTTTGGCGAGCCTGAATACGGCATCGGGCGAGTTGACGGGCCTCCTCGGCGCGTTGAGCGAACAATGCAGCGTCCGTGTTGAACATGCTCAAGTTGTTGGGAAGGAGCATTGCGTCGAGCATTGTAGTGACCTCTCGACCATGAACTAAGCGAAATGGGGTGAAACCTGTACTCTCTTGGACTGCTGTATTGTAAGCAAAAGTTACGTAAGGGAGTATATCATCCCAGTTCTTGTGATCAACGGCCACATACATAGATAGCATATCTGCAATGGTCTTGTTCAACCGTTCAGTGAATCCATTAGTTTGGGGGTGATAGCCCGTGGTTTTCAGATGTTCTGTACCACTTAGTCTCAGCACTTCTTGAAGCATCTCTGCGGTGAAAGCTCTACCACGATCAGTAATTATTACAGCTGGCGCTCCGTGACGAAGTACAATGCTGGTGACAAAAACTGTGCGATTTTGGCTGCGGTAGCTTTGGGCAGGGCCTTTGTTTCACTGTAACGCGTTAAATAATTGGTGGCAACCACAATCCACCGGTTTGCAGATGAAGAGGTGGGAAATGAGCCGAGCAAGTCAATGCCAATTTGATTGAATGGTGTCTTCGGCGTGGCGATAGGCTGTAGTAGTCCTGCTGGACGGACAGGTGGAGTCTTACGGCGTTGACAGTCGCGGCATGTGTGGACGTACTGCTTGACTGTCTTCGCGAGGCGGGGCCAGTAGTATGAGCGGCGAATTCTTTCCAATGTGCGCGTGTAGCCAAGGTGTCCGGATGATGGTTCGTCGTGACAAGCATGTAAAATATCGTCCCGAAGCGAGGTCGGCGCAACCAGTAGGTAAGTAGCCTGGGTATGGTCGAAATTTTTCTTATAGAGGACTTCATCCCTAATGCAGAACGAGGCCAGCGAACGTGCGAAGTTTTGAGGAAAGCTGCGTTTTCGGCCTTCGAGGTAGTCAATCAGCGGGCTTAGCTCCATGTCGTCGCGTTGTTGTTGAGCCAAGTCGGTTGCTGACACAGAGGAAAGGATTGTATCGTCCTCTTCAACGTCCGCGTTCGTACTTCCGATTGGTGCACGTGAGAGACAGTCAGCATCAGTGTGTTTGCGTCCCGACTTGTGAATGACTGTAACGTCAAATTCTTACAGCCGAAGGCTCCAGCGTGCTAGACGACCGGAAGGGTCTTTGAGGTTAGCGAGCCAGCATAAAGAATGGTGGTCGCTAACTACCCTGAATGGTCGACCGTATAAATAAGGGCGAAACTTTGTTATAGCCCAAACAACGGCTAAGCATTCCTTTTCTGTTGCAGAGTAGTTTTTCTCTGCAGATGATAGTGTTCGACTTGCATAGGCAATCACGCGCTCTACGCCATTTTGCGATTGAACCAGTACAGCTCCAAGTCCGACGTTGCTGGCATCCGTGTGTAGCTCTGTGGCAGCGTTACCGTCAAAGTGACCGAGTACAGGTGGGGCTTGGAGATGGTTTCGTAGCGTGTCAAAGGCGTGATGCTGATCATGACCCCAAACAAACGGTACGCCGTCTTTCGTAAGTTCATTAAGCGGTTCAGCGATTTTAGAAAAGCCTTTGACGAAGCGTCTGTAATATGCGCAGTCCCAGAAATCGGCGGAGGTCGCGCTTGTTCGTTGGGACAGGAAATGCGGCAACAGCTTTCGTTTTCTCAGGGTCATGATGTATACCGGCGTGGCTGATGACGTGACCAAAAAATTTCAGTTCCTCGAATGCAAAGTGGCATTTCTCAGGTTTTAGAGAAAGCCCAGCTATTCTAATCGCCTGAAGAACTGCCTGTAAGCGCTGGACGTGCTGCTCAAACGTGTCCGAGAAGACGACCACATCGTCAAGGTAGACAAGACACGATTGCCATTTTAGCCCAGAAAGAACCGTGTCCATCATTCTTTGAAAAGTAGCTGGTGCCGAGTATAAGCCGAAGGGAAGGACCTTGAACTCGTAGAGTCCGTCAGGAGTAATGAAGGCGGTCTTTTCGTGGTCGCGCTCATCAACAGATATTTGCCAATAGCCGCTGCGTAGATCCATGGAAGAAAAGTAACGAGCATTGGGAATGCGGTCCAGCGAGTCGTCTATTTGTGGTAAAGGATACACGTCTTTCTTCGTGATCTTATTCAGCTTTTGGTAGTCGACGCAAAAACGCAGAGTACCATGTTTTTTCTTTATTAACACAACAGGGGACGCCCAGGGACTGGTCGATGGCTGGATGACATCGTCCTTGAGCATCTGCTGGACCTGTTGGCGTATAACGTCCTGTTCTTTTTGCGAGACTCTGTAGGCATGCTGTCGAATGGGTCTCTCGGTAGGCTCGGTGATGATACGATGCTTAGCAAGCGGTGTTTGGTTAACTTTCGAAGTAGTAGCGAAGCAGTCCGGAAATGAGCCGAGTAGCTTCAAAAGACGTTCCCGTTGTGCAGACGGTAGACCCTGGTTTATGTCGAGAGTGCTTGCAAATGTCATGGCGGAATCGTGGCACGACGAAAGAGCAGATAATGTTGAGGGACCAGGGACGTCGGCAATATCCTCAAGGTATGCGATCGCAGTGTGTTTGGTAAGATGGCGATACTCCTTGCTGAAATTCGTGACTAATAGGCAAGCCTGCTTTCTACTGGGCTGAACAATACCTCGGGCAACGCAGATTTGTTGTGCAAAAAGTAGGGACAAATTTCCTTCTTCAATTACAGCATCGGGGACGTCTTGGTCACATTCAACGTTGATAAAAAGGCTGCTGCGGGGAGGCAGAGTAACAGATTCGGAGGATACACGTAGGGCAGCCTTCGATGAGCGGGTGTTTTCTGGTTCAGGATGAAACGGGTCCGCGAACGACACCTGCAAGTCTCGTAGGTCAATAATTGCACCGTGTTCGCGAAGAAAGTCCAGCCCCAGAATGAGTGGACGGGAGCACACAGGTAACACGAGGAAAGACCCTATGAACGTCGAAGCACGGACTTGAACACGGGCTGTGCACATTCCAGTCGGCGTGACGAGGTGGCCCCCTGCCGTGCGCAACAGCGGTCCTTGCCAAGGGGTGGTTACCTTCTTCAGTTGGGATGCTAGGGCGCTGCTCATAACCGAATAATCGGCGCCGGTGTCGACGAGGGCAGTGACGGCGTGATTATCGACGTGTACGGTGATGTCGGCGGAAACAGTCTTATGACTATCGGAAACGACTGGAAGGTCAGAATGGTCTTCGTCGGGTCTTTTCGTCGAAGGCGGCTCCTTGACAGTTCGTGTGGACGCGGCTTCACCCCCTGGAGCCGCGGTTTCTAGTTTCTCCTGTGGGGACTCGGTGACCTGCCTCTGAAAGGAGCATAAGATGACGATGGAATGCTGGGTGACGTGGGGCGGCGAGGTGATGGTGATCGTTATTGGGGGCGTTGACCAAGACGTGGAGCTTGCTGGCCCGTAAGGTATACGCTTCGATGTCGCGGGGACGCTCACCGTAACGCGGGCACCGAGCATCAGGGTGAAAGCCACAGAGACCAAGTTGGCGGTACTGGCAGTTACGGTAGACGTGACCCGCTTCGCCACAGTGGTAGCAGAGTGGACGGTTATCGGACGTACGCCACATGCTGGCCTTTGTGGCGTTCTGCCGCGATCCAGATGGACGATAAGTTGGTGCACTCGGAAACCTTGAGGCGGGTGGCGGAGTCGAAGAGGTGCCCTGGAATCGATGGCTAGCCTGATCCATTCTCCCCATGGTGGGATCAGGGCCATGTGGTGCAGGAGATCGCAGAGCTGCCGCATAAGTCAGCACAGGGGCCTCAGGCCTTGTTGGCGCGAGTGGCGTGACCGCCTGTCGGATCTCATTTCGGATTAAGTCTGCGAGAGCACTTACGGGTGGTTGGGGTCCCGCTGCTTGGAGTTGGCGCAGCTCGTCCCGCACGACGCTTCTTATGAACTCAGCGAGGGCATGCCTCTCGCTGTCAGCCCCGATCAAGCATGCAGCAGGGGTCACGTCGTGGCGTTCATACTGTGACGACCTATATTGGAGAGTACGTTCCATTGTGGTTGCCTCATTTATGAACTCTGCCACAGTCGTCGGTGGATTGCGCACGAGTCCGGCGAAGAGCTGCTCTTTTATCCCACGCATTAAATGCCGCACCTTCTTTTCCTCGGACATTGCAGGGTCAGCACGCTTGAAGAGTCGAAGCATGTCCTCGACAAACATCGAGACTCTCTCGTCGGTCGTTGGTTCCGAGACGCGATTGCCTGCTCCGCTCTCTCTTTACTTTCAGTGCTGCGGTACGCATCACGAAACTGTCGGCTGAACTCATGCCACGTCGCAAAGGAACCTTCATGATTCTCGTACCATGTTTTGGCAGAGTCTTCTAACGCAAAGTAAACTCTCCGCAGCTTGAGAGCTTCATCCCATTCGTTGATGTTGGCAACTCGATTGAAGTGGTCAAGCCAGTCGTCAACATCTTCATAAATGTCTCCATAGAATGAGCGTGGTGTTTGCGGCGCATGAAAAACATGCGGGAGAAAATAATAGGCATCGTTGGTTTGACTCGCCTGGTTGTTAGTTGAAGTTGCCATCTCGTCTTGAGAGAGGGGACCGTACTCGGGAGATAGTCCTCGCAGGCGGCGACTGCTTCTTGCCGTGGGAGCTGTAGCTGTCTCCAAGTAGCTCGGTGTGTCGGCTGAAAATCTGCAGCTGAGGCGCGTTTACCCCGCACCTCCACCAGTGCCGCGAACGTAATAACAGACAGCAACGAAACGACGTCTTGCTTGCCCTCAGACCAGGACGCAAAAGCCCTCTTCTTTCTTCACTTTCAAAGGATTCCACCTACAGTTGATGGCTCATACCCATTACCTGTGACAATATTGTTGTTCTACACAAAAAAGAAAAAAATATTCACTCATAAACCTACATTGTTCTGCTAATTGTTATTGAAGCCTGCATGACTTTTTGACTGCTTCACTGGCTTCATTTATTCATAGAAACCTGGCATAATCCTTTATAAAAAGGCTCAGGAAGTTTAATTTAGTTATGTTGAACAGTTTTTCCACACTTCCAGTGCAACGGTGGCTCGTACAGCGAAAGCACTGGTCTTTTCTCGCACTTTTCTGAGTGCTATGCAAAACCGCTTCAGACTAGGTGACAATACTAGCTGTCAATTGAAAGTGGATAAGTTTTCTAATGCAATACAATTTACATAAATAGGCTGAGTATAGAAAATCAGCAAACCGTGAATAAAATGCAGAGAGGGTGCTGCCGGAGTATGATCGCCACCTTAATAAATCATTTTGTTGGGCTAGTTCGTACATGCTTACTTAAGTCTAAGAAAATGCATACCATCGAGGAAGAAAATTAAGGACAGAACAGAAAGCATGTCACTCGCAACCAACTTTATTCTCGGAAAATCAGTGAAATATATAAGCGTAACAACCTTTTTCACGCACATTGCCTCACATGCTAGTAAAAAAAACACGCGATAAGATTGACAACAGAAGAATTATGACAAAAAAGCCACTAAACGAAAAATATGCTGAAGAATGAAGTTTCCCACCACGCAGAGCAACAGTTGTAATACTAACATGCGTATCTCTCTATTTATTTAATGTAGTATGCTTTCATAATTTTGCCTAATAAGGTACCATTACTCATTCCAAGGAAGAATGCACTTATAACCTAGCCTCACACTTGCAGGAACCACAATCTGCAGGCAACTGTGCTGGTGCATAAAGGACAGAATTAGGGAGCAAGGACTTCCTGTGAAAAATAAATTTTCGGCATATTTGCCAGCACACTTCGGTTTCGGTAATTGTGAGGGTAGGTGTTCCAGTGTATCCGTTTTTGGAAAGAGTAATGACACCTTGGCACGTGGAATTATGAAAGCATTCTACATTAAAAAGAAGGGAGATACGCATGTTAGTGTTACATCTGTTGCTCTGCGTGGTGAGGAATAATTGTTTCTTAGAATCGTTTTTTGTTTAGTGGCTTTTTTCTCATCATTCTCTCGTCAATCTTATGGCATGTTTTTTGACAAGCATCTGAGGCGATGTGCACGCGCATGATTGCTCCGCTTATATATTTCGCTGATTTTCCAAGAATAAAGTTAGTGGCGAGTGACGCCTTTTCTGTTCTGTCCTCAATTTTGTCCCCGATGTTATGCATCTTTGCGTATTTCAGTAAGTACTGTGCTATTTTCCAATAACGAAACCCTTGAAACACCAAAATTTTTCTGTTTACCTATCCATCTAGTTACAGCAGGCGTAAGCTCTATACATAATAAATATAAGAAATAAAAGCATCAAAACATGCACCAGAATAAAAATACCAGGATAAACGAAACGCAAAAGATGCAGCCTGACTGCTCGTACCTCTAAATCCGACAAAAAGAGAATGCTCTTTTTCTCAAAGGTGCAACGACAGCATGCTTAAACATGCATCAGTTGACCTTGCAATCTCTCTAACCTCTACTATATCCCTGACCCTTTGACCTGGACTAAGTGCAAGAAACACACTGTCTTTAAAAATGGGCCTAACCCATCAACCCACGCAAGCATTCCGAGAAACCTTTGAACTGCTGTTTATAGACTGCAATGTTGGTCACAGAGTGTATCATTATGTAAGGTTCCTGTCTGAGCCACTGACCCTCCTGCATGTCCTAGAACAAAAGGAGCATTGAAGGGATCAATCATCTTTCATGGGCACAGCCGGAGCACTCACACAAAATATTTGCAAAGCGTTTCTTCTGTTGCAATAAGTTGTTAATGACACACTCATCATGAATGGAACAGTTAGTTATCTAGAAAAAGGTTTTACAGTGCTTAGTGACGATTTCAGTTACAGAGGGCGCCAAACAAGTGAGGTGGGACGTAACGTGGTTTTTATGCGAACGTAGCTGGCTACATGAACACAAACCCGCATGGACGTGGTCACCGTACAGATAACTTTCTTTAATGAAGGCTTTCTGCATGCAGCGATAATTGCCTCTGAGATATAAGTATGCATGACCCATAAAAATGCGCAGCCAAAGCAAGGACATCCGCCTTTGTGCTCCCATGCAAGTCTGCCCCCTTTTAATTTGAATAAGTCTGCTAGGAGAGCACTTGCATGGGTTGTGGAACCCAACACAAAGTTATGAAGTAGAAGGCAGTGGGTTGTTTAGACAGAAACCAAAGGGGTTTTCTGCAAGTAATGGTATGACAAACCCTGTAAAGTTGATTTTAAGTGTGTTCTAGCATATATCAATAGTTGATATTTTGTAGACAAAAACCGAGCCCCCGCATATCTATCCCACAAGTTAACTCGCCTGCAAAGGCTGCTCTGAGCAAATGCTATGGGAGGGACAAAAGATACAAAGATGCAGCACCATCTTCTAACTGAAATTTATCTCAAAGCAGTGCAAATTTATATAGAGTCCTTCAATGAGAACAGATAATCAGCCCATGAAAAATATAGAAGACCTTATTAGTAGCTTTTTGACTATAGCACAGCAATTACGATGAAAATGTTCAGAAATTAAGGTTGGCAACACATAACTTTCCACCGGCAAAGACTGAACCTACAACTTTCGGATAATGCATTAGATCCTTTTATCAATTAGTTGAAGCGGCGGCTGTCCTCTTGTCTACATTATGGGGTGTTTCCGAGAATGTAAACCTGGGAGTGTTAGTGGGCACGATTTGTAGCACGTGATGTTTTTATGTGTTAGTAGCTGACAATAAGCCCTCCTACACTACCTAAAGGCATTAGGTCTACAGGAACAAGACCCTCGCCATGAGTGAACAAAAAAAATTTAGGGGCTCATTTTGCTTTGTTAAAGGGATTGTTTTTACCATGTGTTTAAAATATGTTACACACTTCTGCCTGTGATAAGAGCTGCAGCCTTTTTAGTTCATTCAAGAGGTGGATCTGCAGAGGCAAGAAAATACACTGCCTGTGCTTCAACACTTTCTCCCTATCTCCTTGAGTCTGCGAGAGACACTGTACATGCAATGTTCACAGTGCCTTATTCCTTTCTTGGGCCTTCGGTGTGGCCAGCCACTCCTCGTCACGCCTATGATCAGTCACATACATTAGCAAACTTACCGCTACCAACAAAAAGACATGTTGAGTGAAACCGGCAATCTTAAAATGGAATGTTTACTCAGAAAATGCATCATCCATCTTGTTTGAGATGAGTCGATTGCCACAGAGCATTCTGCAAAAGCAAGTGCATGTACCGCCTTTTAGCCACTTTTGAATACCCCGACACAAAAGCAGCAATGGCTTCCAAGCGCAAAGTTCATACCACCAATATGTGTGTTATTCTCTGAGAAACCACCTTAGGTTCAGAATTTAACCGTGCCTCATTCAAAAAGCAGCTACCCTATTTCAAGAAGTTGGAGCACATCTTAAGAAAGCTTCAAAGTGGGCATGACATTCTACTTCCAGCCTATTGATTCTGCCTAGTGAAACACACCAAAAAATCATCCACAAAGCAGGAGGTTCTTACAGCCCTGGAAGCCATCAACCTTTTAATAATATTTTTTTCTTTCAACACAAGCCAAGTGCAAGTAATTAAAACCAGTGCAATGATTAACCAAATATAACCAGTCTACCAGCACAAAGGATCTACGGCTCTGCGTCAAGCATGCTATCGAATTTCTTTGAGCAGTATCCTTCGCTGTCAAGTGTTGAATGTCACTGGCAGGTGTCTGGAAGTGTTTCTCACGGTGTTACTTGAGTCTACCTTTCATGGGTAGGTCCTAGAGGGGTATCTGTAACGGCAGGGTATTAGTATTGAATCGAGCATTGCATAAATTCTTAGAGACCTGCACTTGACCAGTATATAAAGAAACAATATTAACAGATTGCTAGGTTTCAGTGCTGTACAATCTCCTGCTATGTGGATATTTTTTTACTGTTTAGTTTAGTAGAATCTGTGGACTGCAAGTAGGTTGTCAAGCCTAGTATGAAGGTTTCGCAGCACAAGCTCCAGCATCTTGTGGCAACACATGCGATTCCCGAATGTTTTACAATCGAATCCTTGCGTGTAACACAAATTTTTACAAAATGGTGCACAAGTTAGCGGTATAAGTCTCGCCCATGGAAGCTACTGCTGCCTTTCTCATTGGGGCCCGCAAAAAGGGCCAAGAGGGCGCCAATGCAAAGGGCCTTGCAGAGTGCTCTGTGTGTATCAATTTAACACAAGGTGGTAGAAGCAATTTCCATGTAATTGTCTAGACTTCATATTGCAGGTTCAACTCAAGACGAGTTGCCTCTAGTCAAGGATTTGCTTAGGATTGCGAGGTATTCTAGGCGTAGAAAGGAGCTACAGACCATCTGAAGGGCTACAAGAAAAGAAGACGGCTGTCGCACTTAGCATGCACAGTGTTTCTCAAAAACTCTACTAGAAAATAGGGAGAAAGTACTGGGGTTGAAGCAGTGCTTATGGCCCCTGAAACTTTCTGACCTACGCAGATTCATCGATCAGATGAAAGGAAGGAAACACTGCCACACTCGTCACAGGCAGAAGTATGTAACCTGTGTTAAAGGCATGATGTACACAATCACTGACATGCGGCAGGACTACATAGGTCAGATGGGACGCTGTCTTAAGGATAGACTCCATGAAACCTTTATAGCATACAAACAACAGTGACAAGGCATTTCCGAATCTATAAGTGGGATTGTAGGTGTCTTTGAAGCTAGCATAGTACTTTCAAGTAGTCTTTATCAGGGGGTTATTCCACTCTGTCAATTTTTAAACATTAAGTCATTCAGGTTATGGTCAACATTTCAGTGGTTAGCATTTGAGGGTCGAGATTTCTTACACAATTCTTAACAAAGCTGCATTCATTTATTCACTTTTCAATTATTTGCATGTGGTTAAACAAATGAATAGTTGTGCCGCACATCACCACGACGATACGCTTTACAGGCTGCGGTTGTCTCAACTGCCATAATAGAATCATACTTGTTCTTCTCACGGTCTAATAGGAGTCAAATTATATTAATGCTATAAAACGAAGAAACGTGTACAAATATAATAACGCTGACTTCGGCCAAACGCAGAAGGCCATGATAACAGACTCGACGGAAGAGGTTAAGGCAGAACTGGTGGCCCGGGGAAACAAGGTGAATTCGTTGTTTGAACGAACAAGGGGCTGCCACTCACGGAAAGGGCCAATTTTTTGTAGACATAACCACACAGAGCAACCTAACAAGGATTCTGATAATATAATAGTTGATAATATTTTCACTTTATTTATTGCATACTTCGTATACACTACATAAATCGAGATATCGAAAGTTAATGTACGCAAAAATGATAGATTTATGATCTTTGGTTGCATACAGTAGATTGCATCAGTGTCACACGAGCGCGTCAAAAGGTTTGATTTGGAAGTGCGGCCGTTTAAGCTAGTTGGCAAGACATGACGATAGTTATAGTGCGAGAACAGAACGACGACGGGTCTGATTTTTTGATCGCGATGAACAATGATCGTTTCTAAGCGGTGCAAATTATTCTGTATTGAGTTTGCCCGAAACGAGAGTCAGACCGCGCTTCGGAAGCCAAATCACGATCAAAAGTGCCCGCATGATACCGGCAGTAAACGTGACTTACGTCACAATTAGTGCGGCGAAACATGCGATGGCAAACAGGACTACAAAAGAGAAGACTGCAAACCCGACTACTTACCCGATCATGCAGCGTGAGGAGTGGTCAGGTGGAAGCCGTTGCCGCCACCGAACACCTTGCTTAGTTGTACACGCATAGAGAAATAAAAAAAAGATACACGGACAGGAAGGGGCACCGCAGAATACAAAGCCGATAAATGCATCCACGCAGACTCTAAATAAACTGAAAATTTTCATTGTTAACTTCTGATGATGGGACCGTGGCGGATACCTCGATTATTTTGAGCACGAACCTATCACGTGACTATAACAGCCCATAATGCAAGGTGCGTCCCGATGTTGACAATATATAGCCTCCGAGACAACTAAAGCTAATATCAGTCTTAAAGGCTATTGCTTGTTTTAAAACTAAGTAATTTTAAATATTCTTCACGCAAATTGTAATATTCTTTTTAATCGTAACGTACTTTTGTTTTGGTGAGATTTTATGACGCAACTTGAAAACCATTGCAAAAACGCATCATGAGGGTGTAAAAAAAGCAAGTGATGAGTACTACCAACGCCTCGTAGATTTATTGTGCCCTCCGGATGAGCGCAAAACACCAGTCATTTGTGGCGGCGCTGCCTACGTAAGGGTAAGAGTCTTTGTACTTGGCCTTTGAGATCGGCAATTTCGGCGTTTGCTACAAAATTCAGAGCATGCCTTGAATAAAAAAAGTTGTTTGTTGAATGAGGGTGTCGCTTGCGTAGTATTATTTATAATTACGTTTACGCCTTTTTGAAACTTTTTTACGTTATTTTTGTTGCACAAAAGCTCCAAAAACGTAAAAACTTATTTGAAGACATCTCCTACTTGAGTGGCACCACCACCGTAGTTTCGACGACCGCCGCTTCCTAAGTGACTGCCGATAATCCGGCAGGCACGGCAAATCTAGGAGGCGTTGATAGTGCGTAACTGAAACTTCAGTTGCGCTCACGGAGGAAGGAAAGGTGGGAGAGGCCCTGACGTCACTCACGGAGGAAGGAAAGGCCACTCGTTGTGAAGCCGCGATGAAGCCGGAAGTTTGCCATATAGACTGGGTAAATTCTCCTCTCTTGTTTACATCTGAATGTAAAGCAGAAGGCACGACTTTCTCTCTGGCTCGGAAAGCACGTGAGCTGCGCAGCGCGTGTGTCGCGACGATCCGAAACTAATGAAACGGGGTCATCACTATCAGCCAGCGCACAACTTTGGCGAAATCACTTCGTCCGAGTTGGGAGGAACGGCCGAGTAGGGAGGAACGGAGGAACGGGAGTAACAGGGAGGAACGGCTCGCCGACAACGAAGCAACTACAAGAGAACGCACGCTAGATGCACTGACAACGGCGAGCGTTTTCACGTCATTAATTCAGCAACTGTACAGACAACACGATCGGTCGTGCGCATTCTACCGTTGCATTCCGCCACGCGGCCGACGCAGCGTCCGGCTACTGTGTCCGTGTTCCGCGTGAAACTTACCGACGTCAGCATTCTGCGACCGTTGGTGACTTTGAGCACGGTGCTAGTGACACTTGAATGCGGTTGCTGTTACGTTGAGATTAGATGCAATGCTTGCGGAGTGTGTACCAAGCGGAACAGAAAAGGTGTTTCATTACGCACATGCAAATTATTACTGTACACACACAACACGAAACTACCTATGTGCCCATGGTCCTCATGGTGTCTTGCCGGGCTCAACAGCGTCGTACGTTGTCACAAGCAGGAGCACTGCACAACCGTCACTGACCTGCAAGGCGTTCGTCATCATTCAGCTTCGTCATGGTGTCCAACGCAATTTCGCTGAACACTAACTGATTCACCCGCAGCATCCGCCGCACGACACATGGATATGCCCTCCTGGCTCTTGCAAACCGCGGGTAGCCAGAAGCTGAAAATCGAAAAGCCCCACTGTTGAAACCCCGTGATGGACAAGGGGATTTGTTAACGTTGCTAAGAGTACAGTAACTGCCAGGAGAACACCTCGTAACAAATAACGCGGCGCAGAGCCCAAATATTGCCCGCCACGGCACTGCACGAGACCTGGCGAGGCACACAATCCGCCGCCAGCCGCGGCCGCTCAGAATAGACCAGATCCACTGCGCAACACGTAACCATAACAACGCTGCCATTGTGCCCAGTGAATATGGCCGCCATGATGTCATTTCCGCCACACTTTTCACGTCGCGCGCCAGCTGGGCATGCCTTCTCCCACCTTTCCTTCCTCCGCGGTTGCGCTGTACAAGTCACAGCGTTGTCCTGCAGATATTTTAGTGTGTACAGTAATTCGGTTCTTTGCAAACAACTTTTGTCTCAATTTTTTATGCTGCCTTACCTGTCTTTTTTTACTGTTAGAAAACCACTCTAAAAACGAAGTTGAAATCGAAACTTGTGCAATTCCGATTTCGACTCACTGTTATCGTCATCATCATCGTAGCACAATAGCATAAAACAACTTATTTTCGTGTGTTTTCGCTCTGCATTCTCGGTGGAAGGTGTCAAGATAGGGGGGCTTTAGTTAAGCGTGAGGAGTCGTTCAAGTGTGACCGATAACGAGAACCTAAAGGGAAAAAAAGCAGAGTATCTCCACGCAACAGCTAAGCATCATCAGTGAGCTCATTTAATGCGGATCTTCCTACACAAAATAACGTCCACATCAGAGACATCTGAGCGCGTAAGTGCATGATCGACAATTTGTGGGCGAACTGGATGCTGTTCACACAGCGATTTCAGCTTTATTTCACCGTTGCAATCAAGAAACTGCATCTATCGAACGGAGGGTGATACTTCGACTTTGCGTAGCTGGCGGACCTGTTGCCCTTATCTACCACAGTTTAGATTTCCATCCTCCAACTGAGGTGACTCCACAACCAAAAATGAACACTTCATGCACGCTCTACGCTGACACACAACAAAGGGTACACCCTCTGAACCTTCCGCTGCTGAAAGCGGCAAGCTAAATAACGTCTCGGCTCTTTCCCCGCTCCCTTAATCCTAGAAGTGCATGAATGTAACAATGAGCAGCGACAAGATGATCAGGCAAAAGACCTCCCCAAATATGAATCACCATTTGTGCGAACTTGTGACAATAGTCAACAATTGTCATGTACGGAGCTCGCCAAGTTCACCAAGCAGTGGCAGCTCGCACACGACTTCCAGCTCAAATATGCCTGTTTAATTTAATAGTTGACAGTTTGATGAATGCAGCGAAGCCTTCGTTGTGTTGTGACCAATTAGAAAAAACTGCAGTTGACCAAATGTGTTTGTCGTCCAGTCAACTACATAAATGTGGTGCTACTTATGCATGTACACCACGCTGGAACAGAAAGGGAAGCTCTCCTAACTGCTGACAGGTTACCATACCTACTCGGTCGACAACAAACATTCTGCTTAAAAAACCTACCCTGCACTAGCAGACTTAGTAGAAAAAAATGAAGTTTATAAGAAACTACTACAGAGAGAAAGCATCGAAGCTACCTTTACTGAAGAAAGAAGACTCCATTAGGACTGCAGCCGTTCATGCCTTGAATTCCATAGAAAAAAGGTAGTGTTGTGGGACCAGTAACAGCCAGAACTTACAGCATTGAAATGCGCGGTAGCGTGTTAAGAAGAAAGGAGCACACCTGTGACATATGCCTCAGCCGTTTGTGTTGTGACCTACTAGAAAAACACTGCAGTTTACCAAACGTGTCAGTCGCCCAGTCAGCTGCATAAACGTGGTGCTACTTCTACACCTAATATATTGAAAGCTGCGTGGAGTCATGTGAAGAAAGAATGGCATCTCATTAGCAGCTTGGCCTCAGTTGTGTGTCTTCTCGCTCGACCTACTCGAGCAAGGGAATCGAAATCGGTAGGTGCGTTTGTTCAAGTCGACGTAAGCCTTACAATCAAAGCAAAGCTGAAGCCAGACCTTGGACAAATGACAAGAGTCTGGTGGTCTGGTGGCAGTGGTCTGGTGTTATTTGTGTGCTGCATAGTGTGTTGTGCAGGCTTGGCATCTCCTTGTTGGCATCTCCCAGATTTGCTGTGGGTGATATTGTTGGCAGATTACTGTGCCCTTTTACGACACTGCCATTTGTGGTTTAGGTTTTCTTACCATCAACACAGTGCTTTCAGGAGGCGTGCTTTCTCTATGTTTGTGTCTACGGTGTGTATTGTAAGTGATCGTCCTTCTGTATTAGTGTGGCATTTCATCACGGTGCAATTTGATGTTTATATTTGCTTACAGACAGTGCGTTCTGCAGGCCTGGTGTTTGCCGTGAATGATAGATTCGGCAGTGACAGAATAACACATATTTTACGATCACTCAAATTTTGACCGATGTTTACTTACACGCAGTTATTAAGAAGACACGAAATGCTTTCATGACGATGCGAGTTCCCAACAAAGCTGGAAGAGCAAAGCACATGATATAACTGCTCTATAGCATTTTCATCAATCACAGACACTACCATGTACTTCAGCACTGCAAACAGTTGTCAAGGCAGTTTCGAACCAGAATGGGCACCCTTTTTTTGTCCGAAAGCTCAGCATGTCTATACATTTATTTCAACTTCGACCGTCCTTCTAAAATTACTGCGATCGACCCGCCTCGCAGAACGTTTGTGACATTCTAGTGTGTGTGTGTGTTTTCGCTTCCTCCGGCTCTTTTTTCTCTCATTCTGCTTTCCTTAAGACCCGTGTGCTCAGATTTTGGTGCACGTTAAAGAACCCCAGGTGGTCTAAATTTCCGGAGCCCTCCACTACGGCGTCTCTCATAATCATATAGTGGTTTTGGGACGTTAAACCCCACATATCTATCTATCTGCTTTCCTTAACCTTCTGTCTCCCTTCCCAAGTGCAGGGTAGTAAACCAGATACTTGCTTTCTGGTGAAACTCCCTGCCTTTCTTTATACCATATCTTTCTCTCTTTCGACCGTGATTTTACTTGATTATTATATCCAGTTACTGATTTTCCTGTTTGCATCTTTTCCTCGAATTATTGCATTGCTCTTTGCGTTCCCCAAGAGTAAGGGCTCTGCGAAACAGCTGTTTTTCTAGCTCCATGGTTCCTATTGGTTCCACTTTCATAATTCTTGCATATTGTAGGGTTTGTTGTGGCTGTTGTTTTGCATTATGCAAGCATGTAGGTCCCGTATTAGTAGATCTGTTTCTTGTGTGTTTAATCTGAAAGCACTCATTAAAACATGATTGTGGTGATGCATAATATTGGAGGCATAGCTTTATTTCACTACTGCTTGCTCACTTCAAAGTGTAATGGTTCTCATGCTATTTGTACAACCACAAAGTAATAATAAAAATAGACAGGTAATTTATTCGTCAAGTCTGCATGCATACATGTTGAGATGAAGCCTGCCTAGAGCAGGCTTTTTGTAGCCTGGAAATTTGGAGTCCTAAAAGGCTTGATCTTGCACATATAAATTCACTGTGTTTAGTGCATCTAGCTACAGACGTAAGCAGGCGACGCAATGATTTCCACTATGTGATTGTGTTCTTGTGTTTCTTTTTTTTGCCAATGCATTCACTCCGTGTGAAGAACGTATGGTGCGGAGCTATAGAAGCCTAGTCAGGTGACTCATGGTGGTGTTTTTTGTCTCCTGCACTACGGCAATCCTGTATTGTCAAATAAATAAATAAAAACATGGACTGTGTAACAGACCGGACTATCTGCTATCAGCATTTGCCCTAGGCGATATCGTCTTCTCCTCCTCTCCACCGTTTCGTGCGCTTTACGTTCCTTCCTTTTCTTTCTTTTCCCCCTTCCCCGCTGTGAGCGCGGCTACTTAAACCCAGCAAATAAACGGCCGGGGGTCTTTCGTCATGGCGAGGCCCAGCCACGTGTTCATCGTCGTCTTGTCTCTGAGCTAAACAATACATGGTGTCAGAAGTGGGATACTGACGTTCGAAATGGACCTCGTCAAGCCCCCGGAACCGCTGCAACTGTCCGGCAACATCAGGAAAAACTGGCTGGTATTCAAGCAGAAGCTGCAGCTGTTCATCACCGCTACGGAACCGGAGAAGCCCCGCCCCTCGGCCGTAAAAGCAGCGATTCTTCTGAGCACCGCAGGGGACGAGGCGCTTGAGGTCTACAACAACTTCTCGTTTGTGGCAGGTGAGAGCAAAGATTATGACACGTTAGTGCGGAAATTTGAAGAATATTGTGTCGACCAGGGTAATGAAGTTTACGAAAGGCACATTTTTCGATTGCGAAAGCAGGAAGAGGCCGAGCCCTTTGAGCGGTTCCTACGGGACTTAAAAAAGCAAGCAAAGCTGTGCAACTTCGGTATGCTTGAAGAGTCCATGATCAGGGATCAAGTGGTGTTTGGGACAAATGATGCGAAACTTTGAGAAAAGTTGCTGAGCGACAAAGACTTAAACTTGCAGAAAGCAGAAGAAATTTGGAAAGCTGCTGAGATTGCTGCCATTCAGAGCGCAGCATGGTCAAATGAAAGCCTGCACGTTGACGTTACACGCCGCACACACCGCACGAAGTTTGCGAATGGAACTCGGTGTCAAAATTGTAACAAGGTACATGCCCCCGAGCGGTGCCCGGCGTATGGAAAAACTTGGTATGCATGCAAAAAACGAAATCACTTCGCCGCATGCTGCAACAATGCGCGCAGGATAAGCGAGGTTCACAAAGCCGAAGAAAGCGATGAAAATTTTGACATCTTGGGCATCAGCATTTGCGGCGTCACCGGAGATATAGGAGCGGATTGGATGGTTCGCGGAAAAATAGCCGGTCAGGAGATACAATTCAAGGTAGATACCGGGTCTCAGGCAAATTTGCTGCCCCTAACACTGTTCAACCGAATCGCCCACGCAAGCACTCCGCGAAAGAGCGCCGCTGTCCTCTCCGCCTACAACGGCAGTACAATCAAACACGTTGGCGTGGCGACCGAAGATCTCGAGATAAACGAAGCACAGCATTCAGTCTCGTTCTTTATCGTGAAAAAGGGGCGCCAAGCCATCCTTGGCTTAAAGACATGCCAGCAGTTTGGTCTGGTACCGGTGTCGACGGACGCCGTGAAGGTAGGCGATGGGCAAACGAAATTCCAGCTTGCATTTCCTGACCTCTTCAGCGGCACCGGCTGCGTCAGGCGACCCTACAAAATGGTGCTACGAGAGGATGCCGTTCCAGTCGTGCAGCCTGCCCGCAGAGTACCCATAGCATTGAAAGGACGCCTGCGACAAGAACTGCAACGAATGGAAAAGGCCTCGATCATCGTCAAGGTGGATGAACCAACTGAATGGGTGAGCCCCTTGGTAGTTGTGCACAAGAAGGATGGTACCCTTCGCATTTGCATGGACCCTAGAGCAGTGAACAGGAGCATTAAGCGGGAGCACTATCCTATCCCTTCAAGAGAGGACATAGAGAGCGAGCTGGCAGGAGCACAATATTTTTCCCGGCTCGACGCTAATGCCGGCTTTCATCAGATTCCTTTAGATGAGGCCACTTCACGAATATGCACTTTTGCGACACCATTTGGGCGGTACCGTTTTTTGCGTCTGCCTTTCGGAATTTGCTCAGCCAGCGAGGTGTTTCAAAAGACTCTAACAGAGATGTTCGAAGGGCTGCCGGGAGTGCGCGTCTACGTAGACGACGTTTTAATATGGGGCGACTCAAAGGAAGAACACGACGAACGCGTCATCGCAGTACTAAGGCGGGCGCAAGAGGAAGGGCTGACATTTAATCCAGCTAAATGCGTGTTCGGCACCACGCAGGTTGCATTCCTTGGCGACGTTATCGGAAGAGACGGAATTCGTCCGGACCCCGATCTAATCGAAAGCGTCCGTGCCATGCCAGCCCCAAAAGATAAACAGGGTGTGCGCAGACTACTCGGGGTTGTGAACTACTTTCGGAAATACCTGCCAGCTTTGAGTGATAAAACGGCGTTGCTGCGTAGCCTGGTGAAAGAAGCATCGGTGTTTGAGTGGACAACAGCCCATGAGCGCGAATGGGACCAGATCTGCGCAGCGCTTGCTAATCCTCCATTGCTGGCTCTTTTTGATGAAAAAAGAAACACTAAGATAACTGCGGACGCCTCAGGAACAGGTATTGGCGCTGCCTTATTGCAAAGACACGGGGATGACTGGCGCCCAGTGACCTACGCCTCAAGAGCGCTGACGCCGAGTGAAGAGCGATACGCCCAGATAGAAAAGGAAACACTGGCAATTGTTTTCGCTTGTGAAAAATTTCATCAGTTCGTGTATGGACGAAGCATTACGATAGAAACTGATCACAGGCCATTACTTGCGATTGCCGAAAAGAACATTGCAGATATGCCACCCAGGATACAGCGGTTTTTCATCCGTCTTATGAAATACGATTTTTTGTTACAGTTTGTACCTGGTAGGGACCTGTTACTCGCAGACCTGCTGTCTCGGGCTGCACTACCAACTGGTGGAGGCGACCAAGTCGAGGACGTCGACGTCCACACAACGCAAGTAGTCACCAGCATCATAAGCAAAGCGACTATGTTGCGGCTGCAGAAGGAAACCCTCGAAGATCCGCTTCTCAGCCGCACCATGAAACAAATGGAAGATGGCATTGCAATAGACGGTGTACTGAAACCGTATGCGGAAGAGCTGTCCGTGGTCAATGGAGTGGTGCTAAAGGGTTGCAAAATTGTGGTGCCTAAATCAATGCGTGCGGAAATTCTTGAGCGAATTCACGAAGGCCACTTAGGTATGAACAAGTGCAAAGCTAGAGCCCGTAGACTGGTTTTCTGGCCGGGAATGAGCAGTGACATTGAGCGACGAGCGCGAACGTGCAGCGTATGTCGAAAGTACGCATACAGTCAACCGAGTGAACCCCTCCTGCTTCAGCCAACGCCCGACCGACCGTGGCATCGCGTAGGCATAGACCTATTTACATTCGCTGGAGAACACTACGTAGTTGTGTTTGATGCCCATTCCAACTTTCCCGACGTCGAGAAACTCAGAAGTACCACGGCGGCGGAAGTAATCGACAAGATATCTGCTATCTTCTCGCGATACGGCATTCCCAACCAAGTTTGCACCGACAACGGGCCTCAATTTGCATCGCGAGAGTTCGCGTCCTTCGTGCGCCGATATGACTTTGAGCATATCACCTCAAGTCCAGAGTTCCCACGATCAAATGGCTTAGCTGAAAAGGGGGTACAGATCGTGAAGCGTATTCTAAAGAAAACCCACGAGTCTCGGGGTGATGTATGGCTTGGTCTGTTGGCTTATCGATCTTCTCCCCTTGACAGCGGTCACTCACCCGGAGAACTACTGCAAGGTCGTCGCCTGCACGCCACTCTTCCAGAATACAACGTCGACGGAGGCATACCCGTATGGAAACAGCGACAGTCTTCCCGAGGCAGGCCACTACCACCCTTGGAAGCCGGAAATGTGGTCCGGATCAAACATGGAAGCTGGTCACGCCGAGCGAAAGTGGTACGAGAGACTGCACCACGATCATACGTGGTAAGAACGGAAGACCATGGGCTCCTGAGACGGAACCGACAACAGTTGCTGCGAACGGACGAAAACTTCAACGACAAGGTCTGCCCCGAGGGTAATCCGAACTTCGACACGAGGCCCCCGACGAAGTTCAGTGATAGACACCGCGGCAACATCACGCCGGACAACCCACTGGGGTGTCACCAGGTGCAACCAGCTCAGCCAGAAGATTATAGCGCCACCACTTCTCCAGACACTCCAGGAAGCCCACCGGCTGGCCTGCGCAGGTCAGGACGCCAGCGCAGCGAACCGAAGCGCCTTCACTACGGGCCATCCTTCCATCAAGTAAATGAGTGCAAAAGAAATCAGTGTTTTGAAAATGTGTGAAGAGAAGATGTAACAGACCGGACTATCTGCTATCAGCATTCGCCCTAGGCGATATCGTCTTCTCCTCCTCTCCACCGTTTCGTGTGCTTTACGTTCCTTCCTTTTCTTTCTTTTCCCCCTTCCCCGCTGTGAGCGCGGCTACTTAAGCCCAGCAAATAAACGGCCGGGGGTCTTTCGTCATGGCGAGGCCCAGCCACGTGTTCATCGTCGTCTTGTCTCTGAGCTAAACGATACAGACTGCACCTGTATAAGAATGCATATTCATAGAAAGATTAGTGTGAAAAACATATGCTTTACTGTCGCCTGTATTGTTCATGCTTCCATTTTTTACTCAACCACACTAACTAGCCACTGTCAGCCATTATTCAAATGAGTACACAAAGTTGAAATGTTGCCATGTGTGTTGTTGGATGTTTCAGCGATTATGTTCTCCATGTTGTCTCTGCGATCGCTGTTAAACGTAGGTTTGATGTTTATATACAAAGTTGATGCAATGTGATTATTTGATTGTTGTTAACACAATAACATCATGTTAGGGCAATGTGATAATTTGAATGTTGTCGCCTCGTTAAAAACAAGCCGTTAGGACCACGTCATCATTTGAATGTTGATGCAACATTAAAACACTGTTTTATAGCGGCATAATACTATAAACGTTGGTACAATGTTAGATTTTATCGTCTAACGTTGCCTCACATTCGTTACATTCGAACCACGTTGACTCAACGCTCTGCGTTACCTGGGAAGTCAATATTGGTAGAAAGTTGGAAAGTAGTGCACATTAAGCAAATGCGAACTCTTAATCGCGACGTTGCATACTCCCATGCCGGTGGAGTCCGAGTGGGTGACATTCGTCATCTTCTGACTGTGTGTGGAGTACAAAGTCTCGTTCTGGTTCCCAGCCACCCACCTCTCTGCCTTCGCTGCAATAAGGTTGGCGGCATTCGTCGAAACTGCAAGACTCCTTGCTGCGATGACTGTCGGCGCTTCGGCTATTCCGCTGAGGACTGCGTCTGACCTATGCTAACAAACTGCGACAGCACACGCAGCACCATAACGATAACCTGCAAGAGCATATCATGAATTCCACAGAAGTTCTGGATGCAACAGGAGACACTTCATCAACGACAGACTCTGCGGACTTTAGCAACATGGATTCACATAATGCAGATGAACAGATGAAGCTCCTGCATGCAAAGAACCAAGAGATTTTTGCAAGCAGCCAACCCAAATTGACCCCAGAAAGCGTCTTACGCAGAAAGAGGTTCCTACGAAGGAGGTCAGTGAAGATGCTTCAACTGCTTGTGCCGTAGCTCCACAGCAGTATCTCCAACACAATACAACAGTAGAAGAGGATATGCTGGCTTCTATGGATACATCAATACCTAAGCGCCGAGCGATGTACACCTCGGAATTCCGTAACGAGAGTGACGCAGTGACTGTTAATAAGACGCGCCGATGCCAAACGACCAGTCAGCAAAAAAGTATTGGCGGGCAGAATCTCGGAGGCCTGGTGGGGTTTCAAGAGAAGTCTTACCATTGACCTGCTGGACGGACCACATGGGACAATAGGCGAAACAAAAGGTTGTCACCATGCGCACTCTGAGCGATTTATCTTTGCAACATTGAAGAATGTACATGGCCTCAGGTCATCGCAGAAGTAGGTTCAGCTCCGCAGACTTATCAGCCGGAAGCGTCTGGACTTTGTCACCATCCACGAGACATAGATCGAGAGCGTCGAGGAGATAGAGAGGGTGCTGCGACCGTTACTGTCTGAGCAAAATGTGTGCGTTTCACATGAAAAAGGATTATCTGCGGGCAGTTGGCTGTTTCTCAAAAGAGCCTGCCATGTTCGTCAATCAGTACTTGTGTTTGTAATGAGAGGGTCGGTACGTGTGTTGTGATTTTGTGTTGCAAAGAACGCCGTGACAAATTATCAAACTATATGCGTTTATTCATATTTCTAAGCGACTTGAATTATTTGAAATATGCCCTGTTAAATTTACTCAGACCATATCACCGTGCTGATGGGGAATTTCAATTGTGTATTTGACCTTAACAATTGTAGCTATCATAATGGTCGGCGATGCAGGAGTGGTGACCTTTTATCCGAAATTGCAGACAATGCGAAATCTTCGACATTAATTTGTCGGGCCTAGTGACTGCATATACAAGCGTTCAGAGAAGTTCTTATGCTCGCCTTGACCGGATTTGTGTGTCCTCATTCCCCCTTTTCTGCCAAATGTCTTGTACCGCTGAACCAGTCTCGTTCTCAGATCACTGCATCGTTATCGCATGAATTGGCGCAAACTGTTGAAATCAATTCTGACCACAGTGGGCCCTTTCGAAGTTAAACACAGAGCTTATATGTGAGCAGGAATTCATTATTCTTGTGCGGCAACATTAATGCAGTTTTTCTCAAGGGTTCTACATATACATGCTGCTTGGGAGCTATTTAAGCAAGAAGTTCGTGTTATGGCTATAAAGATGGCAGCTACTAAGTATTTCTATAGAAAGAACGAGGAAAAGTAACTGCCTGAATGCTTGTCCAACCTTTATGAGATGGAATACGAGACACCGTGATCATAATTAAATGAAATTGAATTTATTAAATGTCAATTTTAGAGATATGATGGCGCTTTTTACAGAGGAGCACCTGTTAGATCTCAAAATAGGCGTACCTTAAACTCAGAACAGCCAACGCGTCAAGCTTCACTCGATGAAAAACGTCATGCAATTTCTACAGTAATTGCAGGCCTTTACCCTAATGGTGTTCTTGTAAGAGACGTAAGAGACATAACGTCGAGATTTGAAAAGTACAATGAAAGTTTCTTTAGCGCTATTTCTAACCGTGACGTCGACCTCACCGCGAGTTTTGTTTCGCTTTTGAGCCCATTAGAATACGATGATTCTGCAGCTATTAGTTTTCACATCACGATAAAGGAAATTGAGCACACAACTGACAGCTTACCTTCATCGAAGTCACCTGGCCCTGACAGCATTTCTGCCAAGTTAAAAAAATTTTTTTAAATGCTCTCTCCTTTATATTGATGGATATCTTTAAAATAAGTTACGACATGAAGAAACTCCCGAGATCCTTCTGCAAGAGCCACACAGTTTTGATACCAAAAAATTCGGACAAGGAAAAACTTCGCTCTGATAAGGATTACCGGCCAATAGCGTCGTCAAACGTTGACTGCAAAATTTTCGCCAGAATATTATGAAATAGGTGTCAATTTGCAATGCTCATTCTTATTGAGCCCCACCAAACATGTAGAGTCAAGGCCCTACAAAACAATATACATGTCAGTCGTACTGTCCTTCAGTACTGTTATGGACATAAAAAGACTTTGCAATGTCAAAAGGTAGACCTTGCGAAAGCCGTTGATGGTTTTAGTCATTTCTTTCTTTTCTCTTTTTTGAAACATGTCAATGTTGGCACTGTTGTGCTTAGAAGCGTTAAACTATACTATAATCGATCTTCGACCCGTTTTTTTTTGTTAATGGTCAGCTGTCAAAACTAGTTCCGATTTGTTCCTCTGTAAAGCACGGCTTCCGCATGTCCCCACTCCTGGTGGCGCTTTATCTAGATCCGCTGTGCTTAAGTATATTACGATCAAGTTTTACTCGCGGATTCCATATATTGCCACGTTCCACTTCCCAAGTTTAGTTATCGTCCGAAAACAGTACACAAATCTCAGTGCAAACCGCGCCTGCAGTTTTCGAGAAGCTTCCGGACTGTAGTAGATCATTTTGATAAGATCACGCCTACTCTGTGAACTCTGTGAACTCTACAGATTATTCTGGAACCTACGCCACCGCCAGTGATAACGCTAGAACAATCGACGGCAAGAGTATAAATGCCGACGCGCTTTGCCGCTAGTCAGTAGTTGATCGACGGCCGACGCTCCACTCGCCGCTAGCAGTCCATTACTGTAATCGGAGTTTCCGTTTACCGGGCACAGGTTCGCCCAAATAAGCAGTTAAATTCCAACACAATGTCTCCTGTCTTCAGCCACGTCACGACCCTGTGACATCTGGTGGAGGTGCGGCTTCTTTGATGTCCCGGACGCCCCCTTCAAGCCGCGACCCCAGCCCAAGCGGCAAAGAAGACACGGACGTTTACCCTGAACAGCGAACAAGCCGCAGGCAGCGGGGACTACAACCAGAGTACGGGCCCCTTCCTGAAGCAGACAGGCAGACCCGGATCCCGACATCAACTACTGCAACCATGACAACCCCCGTGCAGCCTGCACCACTCCTGCTCCGGCAACCCAAAGAGCCGCCAGCATTCCGCGGTTCACCCCTGGAAGATCCGGAAAGCTGGATCGAAAGGTTCGACTGTGTCGCCGGCTTCAATGACTGGACAGACGATGACAAGCTCGGGCTTGTGTATTTCGCCTTAGAAGATGCTGCTCGGATCTGGTTCGAGAATCAAGAATGAAGCCTTACAACGTGAGACGTCTTTCGCGCCAGGTTTGTCACCACTTTCGCAAGTGTGGTGTTCAAGGAGAAGGCCGCAGTTCTTCTCGAAACCCGCATGCAGATGCCAAAAGAAAACGTGGTGATATTAACGGAAGATATGATTAAACTTTTCCGCCACGCTGACTCCGACATGTCCGAGGAGAAGAAGGTCCGTCTGCTCATGCGTGCAGTAAAGCAGGAACTCTTCGCCGGGCTGATCAGAAACCCGCGAATGATGGTCGCCGAATTCATTTCAGAAGCATCTACGATAGAGAAGATGCTCGAGATGCGCACGCGGCAGTATAACCGTAGCTTCTCGTCTACAAGCTACGCCGGCATTCAAGCGCTTGGAACCACTGACTTGCATGAGACGATTCGAGTGATCGTGCAAGAAGAGCTGCGACAATTACTTCCTTCAGCGCAGCCTCACGTGGAATCCATCGCGGATTTCGTACGCCAGGAAATGCAGCAATCGCTAGGCGTTTCTTAGCCTCAAAAGCCTCAGCTGCAAGCCATGAGCTATGCTGCTCAAGAGTTGCAGCAATGAGTACAAACATGTGAACAAAGGAAGAACGGTCGCATACATCGAAGAAATTGTCGAAGCCACCAGTGCTTTCGCCCTCGCCGATTCTGCAGAACCTGCTCAGAGGAACCAAGCCCCTCCCAAAGCTTTCGATGTCAATCCTAAACTTCGAACCATAAGCAAGAACAGCTCAAAGCCCTGCTCCGGCAATACAAAGATTGCTTTTCTTCGTCATCAAAAGTTCGGCAGACCCCAATCGCGAAACATCGCATCATAACCGAAGAAAATGCCAGACCACTCCGTCAGAGTCCATACAGGGTTTCGACGCGAGAACGTGAGGCCATGAAGAGACAAGTTGATGAAATGCTGTGGGATGATATTATCCAGCCGTCCAAGAGTTCTTGGGCATCCCCCGCGGTGTTAGTGAAGATAAAGAATGGGACCCTACGTTTCTGCGTCGATTATCGCCGCCTGAACTAAATCACAAGAAAGAACGTGTATCCCCTCCCACGAATAGACGACGCACTTTATCGGCTCCATAACGCCAAATACTTTTCGTCAATGAACTTCAAAACTGGCTATTGGCAAATCGAAGTCGACGAAAGAGACCGAGAGAAGACAGCGTTCACAACACCGGACGGACTCTTCGAGTTTAAGGTGATGCCCTTCGGTCTTTGCTCAGCGCCTGCAACTTTTCAACGCGTTATGGATACAGTACTGGCAGGAATAAAGCGGCAGACTTGCCTTGTGTACTTGGACGCCTTCGTCATGTTTTCCTCGAGTTCCGACGAGCATCTTCGGCGCTTGAAGCTATACTTCAAGCCATCAAGACGTAGGACTAGCGCTGAAGCCAGAAAAGTGCAGATTTGCGTACGAGGAGCTCTTGTTTCTGGGGCACAATATTTAGCAAGTCTGAAGTTTGTCCCGATCCATGGAAAACAGCTGCCATCGCCGACTTCCCCCCGCCCGCTGACAAGAAGGCGGTGCGCCGATTTCTGGGCCTGTGCGCCTATTATAGGCCACTCATGAAAACTTCGCCCGCATCACCGATCCTCTCACTAACCTTACCAAGGCTGACGTGGAGTTCAAGTGGGAAACGCCGCAGGAACACGCTTTCCAGGATCTTAAACATCGCCTCCAGACGCCTCCGTTACTTGCCCATTTTGACGAATTCGCCGAGACAGAAATACACACTGACGCAAGCAGCGTAGGTCTTGGCGCCGTTCTTGTGCTTAGGGCTGACGGACTTGGAAGGGTTATTAGTTACGCAAGCCGATCGCTATCTAAAGCAGAATGCAATTATTCCACAACAGAAAAGGAGTGCCTCGCTATCATCTGGGCTACGTCGAAATTTTGCCCCTACCTTCTATGGCAGGCCCTTCAAAGTTGTGAGCGACCACCACGCCTTGTGTTGGCTAGCCACCTTGAAGAACCCTTCAGGTCGCCTCACACGATGGAGCCTGAGACTTCAAGAATATGACATTACTGTAATTTACAAGTCCGGCAAGAAACACTCCGCTGCCGACTGTCTCTCTCGTGTGTCTGTCGACCAACCACCACCCGACGACCCGGATGACGACTACTTCTTGGGAACGATAACTACCGATGACTACGACAGCGGGCCGACCCGGAACATAAGGCCTTAATAGAATACCTCGAAGGCAGGACCGCCGAAGTCCCGAAGGTATTCAAGCGCGCACTTGCGTCGTTCTTCCTGCGAAATGGTCTTCTACAAAAGAAAAACTTTTCACCACCTCGAGCTAACTATCTTCTTGTGGTGCCTTCAGCTCTGCGACCAGAACTCCTGCAGACCCTGCACGACAATCCGACGGCAGGGCACCTCGGTGTTTCTCGCACGCTCGCGGGGATACAAGAAAGGTACTACTGGCCACGTCTTACCACCAACGTCACTCGTTATGTGAGGACATGCCGGGACTGTCAGCGATGCAAGACACCGCTGACAAGGCCAGCGAGACTTGTGCAGCCAATTTAACTACCTTGCCGACCTTTCCAGCACATCGGTATGGACATACTGGGGCCGTTCCCGACGTCGGCTTTCGGAAACGAGTGGATTGTGGTAGCTACCGACTAGCTCACCCGCTACGCCGAGACAAAAGCCCTTCCCAAAGGCAGTGCATCTGAGGTAGCTATGTTCTTCGTCAAAAATATCGTCCTACGTCACGGCGCCCCGGAGGTCCTTATCACCGACAGAAAAACGGAATTTACTGCCGAATTAACTCAAGCGATCTTGCCATACAGCCAGGAAAACCACCGCCGGATGACAGCGTACCACCCCAGACCAACGGCCTCACCGAGCGGCTTAACAAGACGACATGCTGGCAATGTACGTCAATGTCGAACACAAGACGTGGGATGCCATTCTTCCGTACGTGACCTTCGCATACAACACGGTGGTGCAGGAGACGACGCAGATATCTCCATGCAAATTGGTCTACGGAAGGAGCCCGGCAATGACGCTCGATGTCTTGTTACCCAACGTCACTGACGAAGAAAACCTCAATGCGAGTGAGTGCCTTCAACGCGCCTAAGAAGCCCGAAAACTCGCGCGTCTCCGTATCAAGAATCAACAGACGACCGACAGCCGCCGTTACAATCTTCGACGACGCTTCGTGGAATACATGCCCGGTGAACGTGTTTGGGTGTGGACGCCGATACGCTGACGTGGACTAAGTGAAAAGCTTCTGCGACGGTACTTCGGACCGTACAGGGTGGTTTGACGTCTCGGCCCACTTGATTACGAGGTTGTCCCCGACGTCATCACGAACTCTCAACGACGCCGATCGCGACCTGATGTCATCCATGTCACGCGCCTCAAGCCGTTTCATGCGCGTTAACGTACTGAAACAGTGTTTTTGTTTTATTATTGTGTCGTAATTTATTCATTGTACTTTCTTGCATTATTGTGGTACCTTAATTTTTAGTTAAAGCATCGGGACGATGCCTTTTTCAGAGGGGGGCAATGCCACGTTCCATTTCCCATGTTTTGTTATCGTCCCAAAACACTACACAATTCTTAGCGCAAACCACGCCTGCAGTTTTTGAGAAGCTTCCGGGCTGTAGTAGATCATTTTGATAACATCACGCCTACTCTGCGAACTGTACAGATTATTCTGGAACCTGCCTCGCCACGGTGGTCTAGTGGCTAAGGTACTCGGCTGCTGACCCGCAGGTCACGGGTTTGAATCCCGGCTGCGGTGGCTGCGTTTCCGATGGAGACAGAAATGTTGTAGGCCCGTGTGCTCAGATTTGGGTGAACGTTAAAGAACCCCAGGTGGTCGAAATTTCCGGAGCCCTCCACTACGGCGTCTCTCATAATCATATAGTGGTTTTGGGAAGGTAAACCCCACATATCAATCAATCAATCAATTCTGGAACCTACACCACCGCCAGTGATAACGCTAGCACATTCGACGGCAAGAGTATAAATGCCGACGCGCTTCGCCGCTAGTCAGTAGTTGATTGACGGCCGACGCTCCGTTCGCCACTATCACTCCAAGACTACTACTGTAATCAGACTTTCCGTTTACCCTGGCACAGGTTCGCCCGAATAAATAGTTAAATTCCAACACAAAGTCTCCTGTCTTCGGCCACGTCACGACCTCATGAATATATTGGAAAATGATATGAAAGTATGAGCTTATGCATACGACCTAGCAGTCTTCTGCACAGATAAACCGAGCATAAAAAATGGGCTATCTGTAATAGACAACTTTGGCATAGTATCAGGAGCTCGTTTCAACACATCGAAGAGTTTAGCATTATGGTTTGGCTCGTGAAGTAGTACACCTAGTCACTATGCGAAATTATTGAACAAGTTCTCCACCAACGTAAGTCGGTGTACCATTATATACGTATAGATTCAGTGTACATTACTGGAAGGAGCACGTCTATAAGTTTGAACGACAGGCCCTGACATTTGTTCCTTTGTTCATCGCATATGAATCTTTGGGAAAGCGGAAGTTTGTAATACTTTTCTAGAAATAGAGCTCTACAACGTATTCTAACTTATTCATTGTATTCATTGTGCAAAAATTTTTTGTAGAACGATTTGGTCAGATTTTTGATACTTTTATAAGGTCTTCTACTTTTGAGCCTATGCGTGGTGACAACATTTTCAGGCCATTTAGTGCTGGTGGGTTAGGAGTAAATCATTTATATCTATGGCAAACTGTTTCCCACTTTTTTTTGTTTTTTGTGACAATTCCCATCCAGTAATTCAGTCATTCTCTCATGTTAATTTAGTGGATTGCTTCCCCGAGGCTAGTAATACTTTCAAACTTTTCCGAACGCCCGTGGTTTGGAGATTCATGCAGGATGTTGATTCCTCAGTTAGGTTCCTTAAAGCTCGCTTTTCTATGGAATACTCGTGCACTGAGTCTCGCAAGGTATTATGCAAAGACTTACTGTCTATGCTTTTCTGCCTCCGTTGTTCCGTTGATTGCACGCCGATCTGCCAGGTCATGATGTGCTGAAACGAGTGCACAAAATGTATGTCTCTTCAAATTTAAAAACATTCTTCTATAATCTACATACTGAAACGGTGCTCGTTAAAACATGGTTAAAAAGAAAATGTATTTTTGTTTCCTGTGTTAACTGCCACCAAGGTGAAGAGCTGAGGACAATAGAACACTGCATGCTTTGTTAGTTGCAAAAATGCTATTTTGTTCTGGGATGTCCTTCAGTGGACTCCAAGGAAAAATCTTGATATCAATTCTTACACTATCCGTTATCTTCTGCCGACATCACTTGATGAAGTGCCCTTCGATAAGCTTTTCCTCATGGGTATGCACAACGTATGGAACACGCGAATGCAAACCCGCAACGCAGAACCCACCATTTTTTCGAGCTCACATTTTATTAGAATGGCTGTTCTTTTAAAAGACATATATGATGAATCGAACTTCAAACCGGACTGGTTCATCATCTTGGTGAGGTGTTTGGCCTTGTCCCCTTTTGTGTATAACGCAATTTGAAGAGCTCTCGCTGCTCTACTCAACTTTGTTACATGTCGAGTGTCTACTTAGTAACACTGGAGTGTTTGTTGTTGCTGTGTGATTGTGCTTATGTCCTATACTATAGGTATAATTTTATGTTCATTCCTACTTACATTGTCATGAATACCAAGAAAAAAAAAGAAAAAGAAACAGACGTGGCCGTCTGGTAGAACATCTGCTTGCCATGCAAACGACCCGGTTTCGATTGCCACTCGGACCCCAACGACCCTGGTTCGGGTCCCATTCTGCTCTGGGGTTTTTATTATTCATCTATTTAATTTCCATTGTTCTAGATTTTTTTGGCTACACCTAAAATGATGAGTTTTCACTCACAACCAATGATGCCGACGCCAACACCACAATTTTTCCGAAACGAGCTCTTGAAAGCTATCGCGCTAATATGCTTTTGCATTTGATTAGAATGTGTGTTAATGAGAAGAGTGTGTAATGACTTCATCATTTTGTTTAAATAAGGGGAGAATTTAAGCACGTTTTCATGAGTAATTAAGTGTCGCTGACTAGATAGATTTTTGAAAACATTTGTGAGATATCTGCTACACCTGAGAGAGCATCTAACTAGAAAAGCTGTCGGGATGCCGTCGGGACCGAATTATTTCTTGGTGTAGAAGTTTAAAATCGGATTGACTACACCGTTAAGTGACACTTACACATAATCGATTCCAGGACGAGATTATGGATTCAAAGCAGAAATGTCCGACTCGTCAGTCGTAAAGACTTAGTAAAAGCAGGGGAAGGGTGAAGTGATTGTTTCCGGATCAGAAACTGCAACATTGCTAATTTTCATCCTGTGGGATGCAGAACCAGATGATCGGATTTATGGGGATTCACTTTTTTTAGTTTCGGCAAGGTAACCTAGTAATAATGATCTCAGCGGCCTTCATATTAGCAGATAGCTTGTTTTTTGTCGCTAACAAATTGTCGAGTCACGAGAGTGCTTTGATCGCTATGGTCTGGCCACACGACGTGACACGAAGTCACTGAATGCGTAGCCTAGGGCTCGCAGAGCAGCTGCAGCACAACAATGCATATAAGCAGATCCAAAGTTGCAGCGAAATGACAGCACCGGCAAGCTGACCCGTCGTTGAGGCCTCGCGAAGCTGAAGCGACACGGCAGCGAACACAAGTGGACCCGAAGGTTGTGGGGCTCGCGAAGCTTGAGCGGCTTGTCGACGCCGGCAAGCGGACCCGGGAACGGCTCGAGCGCGGGGAGCGGCTGCAAAACGCTGTAAGCTGAGGGTGTTGGCGCCGATGTGTGGTTCGAAGGGTCCGACAACTGATTTTTTACCACGTTTTTTCCCGCGCAACAGGAAGATTGCCATTCGTAGTGTTTGTTGCTGTATTATTCAAACCCAGAAGGACGTAGTTGTTATTTTATAAGCAGGATATTTTGATATGAAAGGCTCTGAACATGGTCGTACCTTTTTGTCTAGCATCGGTGAAAATCGATAGCGATGGCGGTAGCCATTCTAGCGACTGTGCATGCTTTCATTTTAATTTCAATGGGGTTCCTAGAAATATGCCTAAAAAGGTTTATTTAGAGCTTGATTGATATGTGGGGTTTAACGTCCTGAAACCACTATATGAATATGAGAGACGGCGTTGTTAAGGGCTCCGGAAATTTCGACAACCTGGCGTATTTTAACGTGCACCCAAATCTGAGCACACGAATCTACTTGGTTTCCGCCTCCATCGGAAATACAGCCGCCGCAGCTGGGATTCGATCCCGCGACCGGTGGGTCAGCAGCCGAGTACCTTAGCCACTAGACCACCGGGGCGTGGTGGTTTATTCAGAACTATACAGCTATTTTTGAAAATCACAAGCCATTACGATGAGACGGTATGCCTTTATATAGTTTACCTGTATTTGTACCGAGTTTCGTGTGCCTGCGCCCAAGGTTGATGTGCTTGTGTCTAGGATGGCTTGTCCCGTCATCGTCACTCTCTCCACACACGAGCCATGCCAGGTTGCCGAAAACGTCACTGCGCATATGCGCGACCATGTCTACTAGCAGTACACGTCATTTCTAAGACAAATCGCAAATACAAAACCATGTTGCTGCAAAATCTTAGCGACTCGATAACTGTGCGCTCGGTTTGATGAGCACGCAGAAAAGTGACAAACTACACATAGGTAGCAGATGCTACTTTCACGACGTTGCATCCGATAGCGTTATCGAACACCCCTCAGCACTAAACAGAACAACACTAGCAGCCCCTCAAGGTACCCTATCTGTGCCACCGCAGGGACGAAAAAGAAATGCTGTCCTCTCTTCCTCCAAAAACCGACCTGATTCATTCCTTAACATTAGCGTGCTTTTCACCAACATCCGCAGCATAATCCCAAAACGTGACGAACGCGAAAGCTTCCTAGACGATACCGCAGCCGATATCGTCGTGTTAACCGAAACGTGGTTACAAGAACGTCAGACTGCGAAGTTTTTCCATCCAACCCCAATCTAATATTATATCGACGTGACCGACATGACAGGCAAAACGGAGGAGTATACTGATTGCCATTAGAGACAGCTTATCATCCTCACTATTCACTCACGACGATTGATTGATTGATTGATATGTGGGGTTTAACGTCCCAAAACCATCATATGATTATGAGTGACGCCGTAGTGGAGGGCTCCGGAAATTTAGACCACCTGGGGTTCTTTAACTTACTCACAACGATAACATTGAACTAACATGGGTATGCGTGCACAGTACAATTGGCAAAATAGTGTTTGGAATATGTTACCGTTCACCATACAGTAGTCCCCTCCTTTTGCGAGAAATTACGCTTTTCTCTAGAACAAATAAAAAAAGATATTCCCGAGGCACCAATCATCCTTTTCGGAGACTTTAATCATCCCAGCATTAATTGGTCGTTACTTTCAGTAGCCAAGCAATCACCATTTAGTGAACCTAAACAATTTCTTGAATTTACTCTGTACTTTAATCTGCACCAGGCAGTTACATGCCCTACAAGGGGCGACAACACCCTAGATCTCTTAATAACATCTAGCCCTGAAAACATAAAAATGTGACTTTGCTTCCTGCCCTCAGCGACCATAGCCTCGTTCATATCAGCATTTCTCTGCCTACAAAAAAGAACGCCCCAACGCAAAAATTAATCACTGATTACAAGAAAGCTAACTTCGACGCGTTTAACCGCGAACTTGCACTCTTCTGCGACGACTTCCGACAGTCATACACTGCCCGCTCGTTCAACACCCATTGGGAATTATATAAAAACACGATGCTAAACTTGAAAAACATACATATTTCCATTATCCTTGTAAATACAGATACAAATAACCAGTGGTTTACGCAACGCCTTAAGCGCCTACTCAACAAGAAAAAAACACCTTTATCGGAAAGCAAACGTTCTTAATAACGCCATAGTTTGTGATCAGTACAAATTGGCTGCTAATGAATACATTACGGAATCGAAGGCCTCTAAAGACAAATTCTTCTCAACTGACCCCTTATCAATCCTACAGTCTAACCCTCGTAAATTCTTTCAAATTATCTCCCCGCCAAATCGCCAAACGCAACTCCAGCTGTCAAACGTAGACAACAAATTAATCTAAATTGATAAATGTGCTACAGTGCTTAACGACTTCCTTACGTCAGTATTTTCACCTGCTCAAGGCCTTAATTTTACCCAGTTACCACTCCACTCGCCGACCAGAATGCCTGATATCCTGATCAACGTTGATGGAATATTTAAGTTAATAAACTCTCTCAAATTATCCTCCTCGGCCGGTTGCGATCAAATCAGCAGCAAACTACTTAAAAACACAATTTACCTGTCAAGTGCAATACTGACCTTACTGTTCCAACAATCACTAAGCACTAGTGAGGTTTTCCACGATTGGAAGAAAGCACAAATCATTCCCATCCATAAGTCTGGCGACCGATTAAAAGCACCGCCCGATTTCGCTTACCAGCATACCATCCAAACTGCTAGAACACATTATAGCTACCAATTTAATGAACTACCTTGAATTAATTAACTTCTTTTACGCGTACCAGCATGGTTTCAAAAAACGATTATCGTGCGAAACACAGCTCTCAGAATTCACCGATGATATCTTGCAACATATGGACGATCATCAACAAATTGACGCCATCTTCCTCGACTTCTCGAAGGCCTTCGACCGTGTCCCACACAATCACCTGCTTGCAAAATTATCTACTCTTGGTATCCCCCCGAAACTGATTACTTGGATAGAACATTTCTTAAAAGGACGCGTACAATACACTACTGCCAACTCTCATGACTCGCAAATTTCTAGTGTTACATCAGGTGTCCCCCAGGGAGTAGGCTTATCCCGCTATTATTTTTAATCTACGTCAATAACCTGCCATCTAACACAAAAACCAGACTTCGACTTTTCGCCGATGACTGCGTCATCTACAATGCCATTCACAAGCCTAGCGACTCCACTAATCTTCAGCAAGACATGGTCACTATCGCTGCAAGGTGTGGAAAATGGCTCATGCCTCTTAACCTTAATAAGTGCCAATCTACGTCATTTTCCCATAAACGCAGCACGACTATTCACGGATATCATATCAATTCAAATGAAATAACTCGAACAGACTGCTATAAGTATCTAGGCGTTCAGTTGACATCGTCATTATCATGGGTCGCTCACACTGAAACAATATGCGCACATGCTTCGCGCACACTTAGATCTTTGCGCCGAAATCTCAGATCTCCGTCACCTGCTATTAAAAAAACTTGCATATCAGACATACGTTCGGCCTATATTGGAATACGCTTCATCTATCTGGCACCCTTCACAAGCATATCTCACCTACGAATTAGAATCCATCTAGAATCGCGCTGCTCGCTTCATAACGTCAAACTACTCGCGTAAATTTAGCATCACTGAACTCAAACGCACACTTGACCATGTATTCAATCACGTCGAATCATCTCGCGTCTCTGCTTGCTTCACTTTTTCTATTATCACCAACTTGCCAGGCACCCTCGACTTCAACCCCCGCCCCGAATCTCGCTGCGCCTCAACCACAGCAAACCAATCGCGCACATTCAGTGCCGCACATCATCAATGAAATATTGTTTTTCCCCCATGCAATTACCCTGTGGAACACCCTCCCCGACAGTATTGTTTCGTCCACCGACCACCCGACTTTTCGCGAAAAAATAAGAATGCATCTGACCTCGATTGAAATTAATTACTAGTTGAACCATGTTAGTAGCCAACTTTTAATGACTCATGCATTATGATGCTGATCACTTATGTATATTGCTGTTTTGTTTCCAGTCTACGGTGGTTGTTTTTTTTTCTGCTTGCTTGATTCCTTTCTTAGAGATGTTTTTTTTCTACCTTTCTTCGTCTTTTCTCCCTTTCTCGGCGTTTGTGTGATTAAGAGTCCGTCATATATTGCTTGCCCTCGCCTTATGTAATGCCTCCGGGCCCTTAAGGCTTCAATAAATGAAATGAAATGAAAGTTGCTCAAGACGAGCTGGCGAGCATGAGATGATAACGCCATGAGAAGGCAGCGCCAATTTAATGCGTACAACTAACGCAGACCCATATGTACATTTTTATGAAGTAATATATGTTACTTTAAGGAACATGAAGGAACGAAAGCTAATGAGATGCCCTACCAATGCGACCTGCAGAGCGAGAAGTGTGGTGGAAGTCACGCGATTTTGCAGGAGGGTTGTGGGACAAGTTGTGCACACCGGCGTCTCGTGTCGTCTGCTCTCCACTCGTATGACCGCATTGTTGAAAGCCGGCTGGAGTTCCGAATGCGCATATTTATGCAGCTGTAGCACTTCAAAGATAATGTAATGTGTCAGAAGCCTACAGTGAGTGTTGTTCTTCACGATTGCGCGCTTATTTTGTATTGCTTGAGGTCGAAAGCCGTTGTTTTCGAAGCTTTTGACCACTTCTTCTAAAATCATTGGTGCCAAAGCTTCGCTGTTTTCTTTCAGCACTGGGCTTACGTGCCTCAGCGAAGGAAGCCTATAATTCCAAGACGTGATGGGCAGCGTTTACGGCTCTTCATGTGAGAGGTGGCGGGGAGCGTTTCTCGTGTACGACGGTCACAACTATAGGAAAGCAGTACGTGACCCACTGTTCTCCCCGTAGCTAACATTTCGCTGTTATATTATGTTCCGTATCCTGAACTTACCGTATCTGCTGGAGAAAACAGCCTGCCGTGGCGATTAAACAGCCGATCGTTGCCGTTGCTCTCTTGCATTCAGTACAATAAACACGAAGTGCAAAGCTGCAAGTTCATTGCAGAGTCACTATCTGAGCCGTAATGAGGCTGCGAATGGCACAAAAAGACGATCGAGACCAGGTACTACTTCGATCGAATATGGTTTATTAGAAGAAGTGAAGTAGCACGCGCTCGCTCCAGGCAGCAATCTTCTTTCTTCTTCTTTTGGCGTTTGATGATGACATTTTATAGGCTCCCGCCCGCTCAATCTGAAATAGGATAAGCTCTCGCGGGCTGTTTGAAACAACCCTCCATAAGGTATATGTGGTTCACAGATCTTTTTAGAAGTTCATTTTCGTCTGTGTGAAGAAGACAAGCTCTTGTTATTCTGTTGCACCCAGGGTAGAGTTTTAAATCCGGCACATTTTCCAAAATGTTCTTATAGCCTTGTCCTCAACAAACACCATGTCACCCTGTGAGAGTGGTTTTGCTTGCCGCGTCTTGGCTTTGAGCGTAGCTCCTATTTCCTTGATGTAATCTCGATGCCATCTTTTCCACCAAGCTCACACGAGTTTGTATCTGCTTCGCCATGCATCTTCAAGGTCACCGGTGTAAAGTCTTGTTTGTCCGTCTTGAAGCTGCTGCCGTCCGCCTATGTTGCCTACCAGCGTTAGTGGCATTGGCTCATTAGGTTCTCCATATACGTAAGTCAGCGATCGATTGTTAAGTGCTCCTTGAACTTCTGCAACAATGGTGCGTAGCTCCTCTACCGAAGCTGTACTTTTCGATATTATCTTTCGCATCGACGTCTTCAGGCTTTTTATGAGGCGCTCAAAAATCCTCCCCACCACGGCGCACACTCGGCTATTATTTTCCGCTGAATTTGTTGGCCACTACAGTTATCCTTAAGACCTCGTGTTTAATGGTTTAGAGCATTCTGTTGATTTCCTTTTCAGCTTTTATAAATAATTTTGCTTTGTCCGAGTAGATTAGTCATGGCATTACCCGTCGAGCTGTAAATCGTCGAAATGCTTGTTGAAATCTTGACGATGACCAGTCGTTGGTAATCTCCAAGTGTACTCCTCTCGTTGCCACGCAGGTGAATATCAGTAAATATTGCTTCACAATTCAGTACTTGTTTTTTGCGTAAAGAGGCCCTGTGAAGTCAACTCCCGTAACTTTGAATGGCTCTGCTTCGGTGACTCTGTTTGCCAGGATTGGATGTATGTTTTGAGTCGCCGGTCTGGAGTTATGCCTCTTGCAGACGACACATCTGTTCAGAACTCCTTTCACTGCTTGTCTACCCTGTAATATCCAGAACTGAGTTGGAAGTTGCGCTAGCGTCACTTGAACTCCTCCGTGTAATACCATTTTATGCACATGTGTCACACCTGTCCCGTTTATTAGGGAGGCGATCGCCGGGCTAATTCCAAGAGCCGAAGTATCGGCCCCCCGAACCGCACCACGAAAGCGTGGACAATTTTGAAGTGGTCCTTTTTGGTGCGCCAGCGGACGCCGGTCGTGGCCCAAAGAACAAGTCAGAGCCGAGAGTTGATAAACAAACAAATTATATTCTCAATAATGGCAGATCGAAAACAATACATAAGAATGCACACTCCACAATAGTTGCATACAATATGACACCAATCAAACCAATCAATCAACGTACTACACAACACAATCAGCCACACTTAATACAACGGACACGGACAACAATACGCACTACAATGCAGTCGCATGCATTGGACAACCAAGACACTTAAAGACTAAAGAGATAGAAAACCTATTCAGTCCAAAGTTCTTGGAACCAGAGTCTAGATGATACTCTTCCGAGAATCACTCACTCAAAGTCCAGCGTTGTTGTCGTTCCGCAGTCCTCTGAAGTTTCTCTTCCAGGAAACCTCGCCGGAGTTTCTCTTCCAGGAAAACTCCCGTCTTCAATAGGCCACTCTCCAAGCTTCAAACTCCTTCGCCGGAACCCGTCGGCTTCACACACGCAGCTGTTGCCACGCGTCCTCGCTCGATAGCGGTAAACACACACTCTTGGCTGTAGCTCGAGCCGTCCCTACGGACCAACAGTAAAACTTGCGTTGGGTCTAGTTGGTACATAGCACAAAAAAAGAAGTTAACTTCTTTGGCGCAAACAATACGGAAAAAAGGAAAAAAGAAGGCGAGGAAAGAAACAGATTGACGCCAAACTAACAACTACTTTATTCTTCACACAGCAACGCATATATATGCCGAAACCACATACATTGCATGCGCACGCACAGCTTCGTGTAATAACAAAAATTCCTTAATACATCACACCACACACCTGAATGTACACGCGTGTTGTCATATTACACTTGTAAAACACGATATCTTAAACAAGATGTGTACGCAAAAATTCATATTCGATGGCATGCAAAGAAACGGAAGTATCACTGATACAATCAGCTCCGCTTTTCTTAATATGATAAGCCTCCAAAGCAAGTCTTGCATCTTCATTCCTGCTTCTGCCTAGAATCATCGTATCATGAAACCGTGGCGAACATCCAATGCAGGATTGCAAGTGAGCAACAAGATGTGCCCCTTTGTCTACCTTTTTAACTATTTTTTGCGCATGTTCCCTAAGACGCTCGTTTATGCAACGTCCTGTTTGCCCGATGTAGATCCTGCCACATACCAGAGGTATGGCATATACCACACAGGTGATGCAAGAAATAAAGCAGACACCGTGTTTTATTTTGCACCCAGTTTTGCTACTACCGCAGGTGCGGGAGCACAACTTCAAGAGTTTGTTGGGCGCGGAGAATACCAAGGGGACCCCATGCCTGTTAGCAACTTTCTTGAGTTGATGTGTGACCTTATGTAAATAAGGCATCACAACAGGCCTGAACGTTTCACGTTCACATGTCGCCTTCTTTCTTGTTTTCCTTTTCTGAAGCAGGGCTTCTGCTACGGCTGTAAGGAGCGTCATAGGGTAACCTGCAGCCAAAATACGGCGTACCTGATTTTCAAAACTTTCCTGCATTTTATGAGCGCACGACTTTCTGAGAGCTGAATCTATACAGGTTGAGACTATTCCTCTTTTAACCACTTTCGAGTGGGCCGACTTAAAATGTAACAGCTCTTTCTGTACACGGGGACTGTAAGCCCAACACACATGCCGGTAACATACTTCCAGACTAAGGTCAAGAGCTTGTAAGACATTTTCCTGGGGCAGCTCATGCGTGAAAGTGAGCCCTTGTCCGTGTTGCTTAAAAGCATTTAAAACATCAGTCACCGTATCACGGTAGTCAGAGCCAAAATTTAAAAACACAATAAAATCATCTACATATCTAAAAACTCTTAGAACCTTAAAAACTTCAAAAACATTTTGTAGAGACCTATCGACATGGGCTAAAAAAATGTTGACAAGTACAGGAGCAACACAGGATCCGATGCAAATGCCATCACGCTGAATAAAATGCTGGTCATTAAAAACTATAAATGTGACTTTAAGAATGTGACTTTTTGGCTGCAGGTTACCCTATGACGCTCCTTACAGCCGTAGCAGAAGCCCTGCTTCAGAAAAGGAAAACAAGAAAGAAGGCGACATGTGAACGTGAAACGTTCAGGCCTGTTGTGATGCCTTATTTACATAAGGTCACACATCAACTCAAGAAAGTTGCTAACAGGCATGGGGTCCCCTTGGTATTCTCCGCGCCCAACAAACTCTTGAAGTTGTGCTCCCGCACCTGCGGTAGTAGCAAAACTGGGTGCAAAATAAAACACGGTGTCTGCTTTATTTCTTGCATCACCTGTGTGGTATATGCCATACCTCTGGTATGTGGCAGGATCTACATCGGGCAAACAGGACGTTGCATAAACGAGCGTCTTAGGGAACATGCGCAAAAAATAGTTAAAAAGGTAGACAAAGGGGCACATCTTGTTGCTCACTTGCAATCCTGCATTGGATGTTCGCCACGGTTTCATGATACGATGATTCTAGGCAGAAGCAGGAATGAAGATGCAAGACTTGCTTTGGAGGCTTATCATATTAAGAAAAGCGGAGCTGATTGTATCAGTGATACTTCCGTTTCTTTGCATGCCATCGAATATGAATTTTTGCGTACACATCTTGTTTAAGATATCGTGTTTTACAAGTGTAATATGACAACACGCGTGTACATTCAGGTGTGTGGTGTGATGTATTAAGGAATTTTTGTTATTACACGAAGCTGTGCGTGCGCATGCAATGTATGTGGTTTCGGCATATATGCGTTGCTGTGTGAAGAATAAAGTAGTTGTTAGTTTGGCGTCAATCTGTTTCTTTCCTCGCCTTCTTTTTTCCTTTTTTCCGTATTGTTTGCGCCAAAGAAGTTAACTTCTTTTTTTGTCCTACGGACCAAAAACTTCACCGACTACACGGCGGAATCCCTACGCGCTCTGGCGCTCACTTCCGTCTCCTCCTGATTTCTCGTCTCGGCCGCTCGATTAAATACCTTCCGCGCCACCTTCCAGAAATTTCTCGTCATTTCGTCGGCGCGATGCGCAGCGAAGGCTGGGGAGAGGCACGAGACGGTTTCGACTGCCCTCTCCTGAGGATGATTCACTCGGTCTGACCCCGCCTCCTTCGTTCTAGAAAAGTCGCGGCCTTGCTGGGCCGCCGATGTGGGGTGAGGAGGTTCGTCTGCGAAGCCATGCTTCTGCGGGGAGAGCGCGCGCCCGGGAGCCTTGGATGTTTGCTTTCTTTTTTTTTTTCTTTTTACCTGCGGCGTTTCTGCCGCCCGTTGTCGCAAGGATTTGGCAGCGCGCTCTTTTTTAGCGCTCGTTCTGTGACAACATGACGTATTAGCAGTTCCGTGAAATGCCCGTCCTTTCGAATTACTATAACGTGCTTGTTGAATTATTGACTGCACTGCAATCGTCCCTTCTGTCTGATAATTTCATCGTCATCAAGGTAGACTTCGTGTCCATTAATTTCAAATAATCTAGCGTTTGAATATGCCTCACCCTTTGTTTGTCTCAGTGATATTTGCGTCTGTCTTATCCAGTATTTCTCTGCATTTGTTACCTCTTTTACTGTCAACGGCCCTGTGTGATTTTACCTTCTTGTGTTGTCTATGAATCTGAACACCAATTCTGTCCCTTTTATAAGCCGTCCGTATGATGAATACCTTTCGATTTCCCAAATTGGCTCAATTTTTGCTCTTCGCAAGCATTTGTGACGTGTTTTATGCTGGTCTTCCACGCCTGTACTCGTGCCAATTATGCTTCTGAAGTGCTTTTCCAGTGATGTTATCCATTCGGGACCGTTCCATAACAACATTGATGTTATCAATGCCTTTGTGCTTATTTCTCATGTAAGTAGGTCAGAAGGGTTGTCGTCACTTGGAACGAATGACCAGCTTGATTGAAGTCTTTTTTTCTCTCTAATTTCTACAATTATGTTGGCAACAAACAAATCCCTTTTGCTTGTTTCCTTGATCCAGTTAAGCACAATCATCGAGTTCGCCCAGCTGTGTATTTCCTGAAATCTTTCGTTGAAGTGACCTTAATTGTAATCATATAATCTTGATGCTACCACCGCTGCCATCAGTTCAAGTCGGGCCAATGTCAGCTCTTTAATTGGAGCTATGCTGCTTTTTGCTGTTACGAGCCTTGATTCTTTGCTTCCATCGTGGTATGCTGCTAATAAATATGCTTCCGCTCCGTATGCTGATAGGCTCACGTCGGCAAATACATGCAGCTTGTATCCTTGTACTGGTTGATTCTTGCTTGCGTTGCCTCGGGTGATTTCTAGAACTCGAAAGTCCTCCGCTGCAGACATAAGTTTCTTACATGTGTTGCATTCTTCTTTAGGTAGCTGGTAGTCCCACGTGACGTTCGTTTTCCACAGTCTCTGCAGTCCTATTTTCGCACGTACCGTGAACGGCGACAACAAACCGAGCGGGTCAAATATCCTCGCTGTGGCTTGTTGCACGGCTTTCTTTTGTCAAGGACTTCGTATTTGTTAATGATTACCACTTTTCAACATGGAAGGAAATCATGTCCTTGGACTGTTTCCATATCAAGCCCAGAATCATTGTAAATCGTCTAGCTCGAATCTCCTTGTGAGACTCACACTTTTCGTTTTCATCTATTATTTTGTTTAATTGCTCTTCATTGGATGTCCATTTTGTCAAACTCTTCACTGTCTCTCTGAGCACTTGCTTTGCCTCTTTGTACAACTTGACTGCTTCATCAAGCGTTTCTGTTCCCAGTATGACATCATCTACGTAGATTGCTTTCTGCAGTGTCCTTGTCGTATCAGGAAACAGGTTTTCCGCTTTTTTTCAAATGTTCTTTAATTGTAGCTGCCAGCATAAACGTGCTTGCTGTTGTTCCGAAAGTTACTCTTGTCATGCGCCATGTTTGCACTTCATTCACTAACCTTCCCTAGGCGTCATGCTTCCACCACAGAAATCTCATTGCATCTCTATCCTCTTCATGTATAGTGATTCGTAGAAATGCCTTTTCAACATCTCCTACTATTGCCACCTTTTCTTTTCGGAAATTAATGAGCAGCGATAGCATGTCCTCATTCAAATTGGGTCCTGCCTTTAGGTTATTGTTTAAAGACATGCCTTTTCGAGAATGTGATGAGGCGACGAACACTACTCGAACCTTTGTTGAAGCGCGGTCTTCTCGAATGATCGCATGATGTGGCATGTAGTAGCAAAGTGAATTTGGCTGTTATGATGGCCCTTAGACCTCCTCTGCGACTCCACCATATTTTTTTCGTAGCGATGCAGCACGTCTCGATTTTTTTGCAGCCTTTTAGGCAGTTCCTGTAGTCATTTTATCGCATTTTACTTGTTGCTTTCCAAGTATACGTCCTGTTTCCATGGCAAGCTGACTTGATAGAGACCCTTTTGTTGTACAATCTTGCGCTCAAATTCTTCGACCACTTCATTTTCTGTGTTATCCAAACTATTTCTTGTGATCCCCTTTGGCTGCAGGCTCCAAAACTTCTGCAGCTCTTGCTGGTGTTCTGTCTCCGCAGCTTCAACCTTCAGAACCATGACTGCTTGATCATGTGTTAGTTTTGTCTTTCTTTGCTCTGACAGCCCTTGTAGTACCCATCCCAGTGTAGTTTCTACAGCCGTCAGTCTGCCCTCGATTCTTCGAGTTCTGCCAGTAAAGAATTCCTAAGAATAGTCTGAGGCAATCAGTAGTCCTACAGGATCTGTTGCAGTCTTGTGATCAGCAACTTGAATCTTAAGCTGTTTCAATTTCTCGCTGAGTTTCTGACTTCGAGTGGGTGTACAACTGTGAGAGATAACGCCGAATTGTAACGCTTCAATCACTGTTGCCGTTCTTGTTTCTCGTGATCCTATCGTCACTTGCACCACGTTCAATAGCTTGACCTTTTCGTCTCCTCCAAATGAAGAAATCGCCAGCCTTGGCTGTCGCAGCACTTTCGCACCTATTTCTTTCGCAAATCCCACTTCAATAAATGAACGTTCCTCCGCCGCTGTGGTCTAGTGGCTAAGGTACTCGGCTGCTGACCCGCAGGTCGCGGGATGAAATCCCGGTTGCGGTGGCTGCATTTCCAATGGAGGCGGCCTGTGTGCTGAGATTTGGGTTCACGTTAAAGAACCCCAGGTGGTCAAAATTTCATAGGTTCTCCACTACGACGTCTCTCATAATCGTATAGTGGTTTTGGGACGTTAAACCACACATATGAAATCGAAATAACTGAACTTTGACTTCCGCTGTCTAATAGCAAACGGCAATGTCGACCACATGTTTCTCCTTCTACGCATGCTACAGCTGACTGCAAAAGCGCAAACTTATGCTTGATATTTTTGGTTGCGTATAGCGTAAACGTCGTCGCTTCGGCTTGCGCTGTTGAGACCAGCTCTGCCCATATTTTCTGCATCACAGTTCTACACACTGACGTGGCATGTCGTCCTTGCATTTCTCGCATTTTACTAGGGCTTTGCAAATGCGTGCAGTGTGGTTTCGTCGCGTGGATCTGAAGCATGCTCTATTTTCGGGAAGCATGGCCTTCTTTTCATCCGTTGGAATGCTACAACGACAGTTTTTGGTTGCGTGGATTTTCTGCTTGCAGAATAACCATATTCTGTCCGCTGAGCTATAGAAGCTTGAAGTTGTGCATATATGCCAGCCGTTCTCTCTTGGTTTCGCAGTTATCCTCTTTTGTTCACGTTCTGTTATTCACGAAAAGCTGCTTGCTCTCTTAAGAATAACAGAAGCCTGTCCAGATTTTCCTCACACGCTTTTCCTGTTGGGTTGCTTTGCTCATCGTGTTTTGAAGCTGAGCTGTTTCTCATTGCCTCTTGTGCTTTGAAATGAACCGATAATTCTGGTGGAATTGCTCTTTTATTACTGGTAACAACATCGGCGCATAGCTCTCGGTTTCCACTTTTATGGACTTCAGTGCCAATATATTACCTTGCACTCTCTGTACTAGCCTATTTAAGGCATCGGTATCTTGAACACAACTTAATTTCTCCAAACTCAGGAGCTCAATCATGTGCATCTCAATGAAATGTTCGCGATTGCCGAACGTTTTTTGCAGTATTTTATTGCGTCGTCTTAATTTTACTCTGCCGAGTACTGAAGTTCTTCAATAGCAGCTGTCGCTTTTTTTGGGGGGGGGGGGGGTGGAGTGATTATAAGTGAAAAGAGGAGAAAAGTGAGTCCCGTAACTTTCCCTAAGGGGAGGGCACTTCAACAGCAGCTCACAAGGGATGGGTGCCGAGAAGAGAATAAAAGGATATAATTAAAAGGAAGAGAGATAGAGAGAGAGGAAGAAGAGAGCAAGGCGCAAGGACAGGAAATGACAGAATTGAGCGGAAGACAGGAAAGATGAACACGGTTGCAGGAGTGTGAGAACGGGGCACCACTGGCGAGAGCTCTTGTTGGCGACAGGAGATGGCGTAGGGCTAATCCAGTCGGCCAGAGCTACGCTGTCGTCGTCGTAGGGAACCGGCGGCAGGAGGTGGCGTAGGACCAACCCAGTCGGCCAGACCTACCCTGTCGTCGCAGATCACGAGGGCGCAACCGGTCGCAACGGAGTCCGGCGAGCGAGTGAGCCGCCGCTTTTTCCGGTCAGCAATGCTAACAAGTAATTGAACTTCTGTCCCGTGCTCACATTCGGTCTTAAGTGAACTGCTGACTCATACTGAGCCCAAAAGCAGTTTCACTCCAAAGCTTTTCCCCCGAACTTTACCATTTCAAGCTTTGGTAGCTTAACTAGTTCCGTTGCTTCTTGTTCTGTATGTTGATGGCGTCACCTGCCTTGTCCTATCATTTCAATACGATTGTGCAGGCTGTCGAAGTCTGAAATATATTGCAGACAAGGTCGTAGTTAAATTCATGTCGTATTCTATAAACCTTCCGAATTCAGCTTCGGCATTGTCTTCTGTCAAAAACTTTTCTATTTGCTCGTTCGCGCTCTGGAGACTGTCGCTTATTCCGTTAATCTGCGCCTGCGTTGTAAGCAGCTGCTCCAGGTTAGCTCCATCATAAATTCGCTGCTCTGCTGCGTTAATCAGTTACGTGATCTGGGAGTGAAGATCTTTCCTTTTCTTTGTTATTACTGCCTTGCTCTTATTTAGGCGGTTAACAATGACTCCTTACTTGTCATTCGTTCGTTCTGATGCTCGTACTGTCTACTGTGGTCTCGTCGCTTAATGCAGGTCGTTCGTCTGCTCCTCCACCGTTTCATCTCTATGGCTCCGTGGGAGGTTGACCTTTCATGCCGGCGAGAAAGTGGTATCCTGGTTCGTGGCACCATTATTAAGGCAATCAAGACCAGGGACTGCCTCGAACGGATACGGTTTATTAGAAGTGAAGCAGCACGCGCTCGCTCCAGGCAGCAGTCGCCTTTCTTCTTCTTCTGGCGTTTGATGATCATATTTTATAGTAGGAACTCTACAAGCGAGTATCACCGCGCGTTTTCTCATAATCATCACAAAAGCTTCACTTTTCCAGCCCGTTCGGCTCGCCTCCCTCTCTCTGCCACATGTTGCACATGCGCGAGCCGCCGTAGCGTGCCCATATTTGAGAGAAGGGGTCTTTTCTTCTCTACTTGCGGCTTCACAAGGTGCGACGCAACAACCTCTCCTCAGTTTATGGCTGCTGCCATGATAAGAAAGCAAACAACATATATGGTCACACGACAGGGTTCCTTGAATATTTGAAGTTTATGCCACAAGGTGGTGCCCCAGTTAATTTTTGGTGATTTTCTACGAATAAATAAAAATAGAACTTCACTTCTCACGAGAAAGAGAAGGTTGGTGTCAGCAGCTACAAGGAACAGTCCTTCCATTCGTTCATTCATTTCACTTACTGTTCTGGGAAGTTGTCACTCCATTCAAAGGGGCTCTGCAACACTTTTTGAGCATGGTCGAAAAATGGCGCCAATTAGCAGTAGAGGATCCCAAGAACACGTGAGCCAAATGTCATAGCACAGCAAGTGGCCTAAATTCAACAATAATTTATCGAAGTCAGCGAAAAATTGCTTTCGTATCCCTCGGCAAATGACGGAAGACGCTAAAGATTCACTCGTAAAATGCCCATCTAGCTGCCATTGGCTGATTTGAGCATGGTGCGTTTGGTCATTACAAAGATCGCCACGGGAGGCCGTCACTTTCCCTCGCGTGCACGCGCGATCGCACTCAGAAAGTTACGTATAGGGAATTGAAGCTCAAGTTTGCGGAGCATCGACAACGCTGCGCCTGTCTCTGGCAGCAAGCTCTGGAAAACTTGAGGAGAGACGCGGAAGAGGTAACAGGCGAGTGAGTGTCTTTCGCCGAAACGGGAGTGCATGCGACACCCGCGCAACACGTTCTGCAGTCAGTGCGTGGAACTTGGGTGCCATGCCGTCAGCTTGGCGCGCTAAAACGACATGCTCGCTGTGCGAAGTTGCCTTTCCGCGATGGAAGAAGCAGCCGTACGGAAGCGTCGGCGAGGTCCGAAGTATTATTGTGTTGTGGGTTGCCACAACAATGCAGACAACACCAAGGGACACTCTCCATGCGTAAAGGTGTATCAGTTTCCCAGCAAGTAAATTTCGTTGAACACAGCCGCGCTCGCGAAACATAGAGCAAACATAACACGAGAGCCGAAAAAAAAACGAGGCGAGCACTTCAAGTGGACTCGTGGTTAAACTTCAGCTTGCTGCTTCGTGGCGACGTCAGCGGGTCATGCGCCCATGACACTTTTGGGAGATGGTATTGCCACGACCGCATAACTTCATCTTTTATTCATTTTAGCACGCCGCAAACGTTTTCACACGACAGTAGACGGCTGGTACTGCTAGATACCACATCAAAAGAGAATTGTGGTTTCCATAAACATCAACACAGCACATCGACAGAGTACGCGGTTTCATGGCGGTAGACCAAGATTTACCTCGAGGCAGACATCGCACACAGAATTATCATGGAGGGCCTCAGAAATTCAATTCGCAGTGACTCGGGCGTGCTCGTCCTACGTCGTCTGCTCTACATCATAAACTTGGCTAACGAGTGTTACTGCTTTTCTTAGATTTGTTTCTCGGAAGTGCTTGTTCAGCTCAGAGATCTTAATGAAGCCACACTGCAGACGGTGCCTTGTGAGGTGATTCAAACGCAATGGACGCTTTCTGCACGAGCATGCAGGCGAGCGGCAGCGCATTGGCGAGAAGAGAAAACGCGGGATATACATACCCAGTTTATACTTTTCTACCAAAGATGGCGCTGCCTGTCTGGCATCGCAGCGCCACCACGCGTTGTTTTGGCTTCCTATACGAAGAAAAAAAGAGAGAAAAGTGCTCAAGGTCACGAAGCGCGCGTGAAGTTTTTTTTTTGCCCTTCCCACTACTCCCGGCTTAGCTTCCAGCGCTTTCATTGGAACGAGGGAAGAGAGAATGCGATTGCTGCCCGTGACAGATCTGTAACTCCACTCGTACTGGAGTTACAGATTTGACAGAGTGGACGAATTCTTAATATTTTTGACAGCGTTGAATTTGTGAGACCATAAGCTCTTGCAGTGAAAAACTACATGATTACTCGAAAAAGTGTTTCAGGGTCTCTTGAAGCGCAATTCGACCTAAGTTTCGGGCAGAGCCGTAAAGATTGCAGCTGCTTGTGGTTCTACAATAATCTGACGAAGACAGCTGACATCGAAAACGAATGGTCGCGCATCAAAGCCTTTGCAGTGCTGCTGAGAGAGGTTTAACACGATAGCGTTAGAGAGCTCGTGTCGCAGAAATTCCACCGTCAGCGTCGGCACCGTTGATTGTGAACGAAAGATCGTCCATGAGCGAGAAATCAAGCAAGAAGCAAATAAAATGAAGAATAAGAATTTCAGTCTCATTGAGGATCGAAGCCGGGCCGTTCGCGTGGCAAGCAGGTATCTACCACAAAGCTACGATGTTTCTTACAGCTGCTTCGGGAGAAAACACTACATAAATGCCATGCAGGAGAAGGAGTATCCTTAATGCATTTTGTTTAACCGGTGTCTCGAGGGAAACGAGCACATTCGGCGATTTGTAGGCGCATTGGGGAAGGTATCAAACAACGTCATAAAAGACCGGGATAGTGCAGTCATAGGCGCTAAAACACGCAGGAACTTTCAAACAACTTTGAAAATAGACAACTATGTGGTAGACGAAGAATGTGCTTAACAGCACGAACGACATGAGGGGATAGAAGAGACAAGATTAGAGTGCTGAATTAACAACAAAAATTTATTGCAAACTGGCTGCATTACATAGGATTACAGAGTCTGCACAGAACCACGCAACATCAGCAAAATCGCACACACATGTGTTAAAGGTCCTGCGTGATGCCTCGCCATCATCTGGGTTACGTCGAAATTTCACCCCTACCTCTACGGCAGGCGATTAAAAGTTGCGAGCGACCACTACGCCTCGTGTTGGCTAGGTACCTTGAAGGGCCTTTCAGGTCGCCTGGCACGATGGAGCCTGAGACTTCAAGAATATGACATTACCGTCGTTTGCAAGTACGACAGGAAACACTCCGACGCCGAATGACTCTCTCGTGCGCCTGTCTACCCACCAGCGCCTGGCGACCAAGATGACGACTACTTCTTGGGAGCAATAACTGCCGAAGACTTCGCTGAACGACAGTGCGCCGACCCGAAGCTTAGGGTCCTAATAGAATACCTCGAAGGCTGGATCACTGCCGTTCCGAAGGTATCCAAGCGCGCGATTGCGTCGTTCTTCCTGCGAAATGGTCTTCTGCAAAAAAAAAAACTTTTCACCACCTCGAGCCAACTACCTTCTTGTGATGCCTTCAGCTCTGTAACCAAAGCGCCTGCAGGCTGTTGCGTTTGGCGGGCCACCCTTTTTCCGCGGCCACCAGAACGAAAGAAAGGCGGCCGCCTCATTTTTTGGAGATCGGGAGCGGCGCCAAGACGCCCTGCTGTTTCCATGTGCTGGGCGCTGCGTGGCTGAAATTACTCTACGGAGCACCACTGTCCTTCGGGTCCGCGCAGAGATGCGACACGTGGCATTTTCATGCCCGGGTAAATGCCGCGACGCCGAGCTTCCACCGATTACGGACGTCAGACCATCACGCTGTGCGCCTCTGACTGATGAGCAGCCGACGCTCAAATCAGCACCAGATGTTCAGGCATGGCCCCTCGGAGGCGCCTAGACCACGACTGCTGTTCGAAAAAACATGAGTGGTTGACCTGAGCGGCAAGATGACAGACTCGTTACACCCAGCTCAAGCAAGGTTCGCCGAAAGAGGCAGCATCGCTGAGACCATACACGTGTTTCGTTTGTGTATTTGTGTATGTGTATGTTGGGGGATACTGTACAGTAGCCGGGACAACCACGACTTTAATACTGCAAGAACTAGCAGTAGCCCAGATGACACCCCACCAGTAACGACAAAAGAAGTCAGAAAAGCTTTGGAGAGCATGCAAAGAGGCAAAGCTGCTGGTGAGAATCAGGTAACAGCAGATCTGCTGAAAGATGGAGGACAGATTGTGTTAGAAAAACTAGCCACCCTGTTTACGAGGTGTCTCCTGACGGGAAGAGTACCAGAGTCTTGGAAGAACGCTAGCATCGTCCTAATACTTAAGTAATGAGGTGACAAGGACTTGAAGAATTACAGGCCGATTAGCTTACTCTCTGTAGTATACAAGCTATTTACAAAGGTAATTTACAGAGGTATATTTACAAAGGTAATTGCTAACACAGTAAAGAAAACATTAGAATTCAATCAACCAAAGGAACAAGCAAAATTTCAAACAGGCTACTCAACAATCGACCACATTCATACTATCAATCAGGCAATAGAGAAATGCTCAGAATATAACCAACCACTATATAACCAACAAGAATATAACCAACGAGCCTTCATAGATTACAAAAAGGCGTTTGATTCAGTAGAAATACCAGCCGTCATGCAGACACTGTGGAATCAGGGCGTCGATGAAGTATATATTAACATCCTGGAAGAAATTTACAGGGGATCAACTGCTACCATAGTGCTTCATAAAGAAAGCAACAGAATACCAATCAAAAAGGGTGTAAGGCAGGGGGACACAATCTCCCTATTGCTATTTGCCGTGTGCTTACAGGAGGTTTTCAGATGCCTAGAATGGGAACAGTTAGGGATAAGAGTTAATGGAGAGTACCTTAGAAACCTGCGCTTCGCCGATGACATTGCATTGCTGAGTAACTCAGGGGACGAATTGCAACTCACGAATACGGACTTAGACAAGGAGAGCAGAAAGGTGGGTCTTAAACCGAATCTTCAGAAAACGAAAGTAATGTACAACAACCTCGGAAAAGAGCAGCGCTTCGAGATAGGTAATAGTGCACTTCAAGTGGTAAAAGACTATGTCTACTTAGGGCAGGTAACAACCGCGGAGCCGAACCATGACATTGAAGTAACTAGAAGAATAAGAATGGGGTGGAGCACATTCGGAAAGCCCTCTCAAATTATGACAGGTAGATTGCCACTATCCCTCATGAGGAAGGTATATAACAGCTGTATCTTGCCGGTACTTAGCTACGGAGCAGAAACCTGGAGACTCACAAAGAGGGTTCAGCTTAAATTGAGGGCGACGCAGCGGGCAATGGAAAGAATAATGGTAGGTGTAACCTTAAGAGACAAGAAGAGAGCAGGATGGATTAGGGGACAAACGAGGGTTAAGGATACCATAGTTGAAATAAAGAAGAGGAAACGGACATGGGCCGGGCATGTAGCGCGTAGACAGGATAACCGCTGGTCATGAAGGGTAACTAACGGGATTCCCAGAGAAGGGAAGCGTTGGTGTTCATACACTTACGTGGACAATATCTGCATTCGGAGTGCTGCAAGTTCTCGCAGAAACACCGAACAGTGTCTCAAGAGAGCACTGGAAAATGTATCACTCTCTATGAATTCAAGAGGTCTCAGGCTATCCTCCAACAAAAGCATTCAAATGGCTTTTTGGAGGAGGAAAACGAAAGAAAAACTACATTAGTTCTGGGTGGTCGCACCCTTCCATATGTCAAGACAACAGTTTCTTGGAATGACAATTGACAAGAATCTTACATGGTCTGCACAAGTGAACAAAATGAGGGAGAAGATTTTGTCAGTGTCGCACATAGTCCGATTTTTAGCCGGATCCCAGTAGAGGAGCAACTCCCGATGGATGGTGCTCCAACATAAAGCCTGCGTCGATGGCACATTGCGGTATTACCTACCCACCTTACCAATATTTCTTATATAAGCAGAAAAAAAGTTGAGGAAGCAAGCATCAAGAGACACTTTGGAATCACCTCAGACATGTTATTCATTGCAAGACTCACTTTTTAAGGAATATTTTTCAAGCAAATCCTGCATCTAGCTTCGGGAAGGCCGTCAAAAGTATATGCGCACGTATTTAGATAGCTGCTCAAAAGTCACCTATTATACCAAGTAAAATAAGGCATTTCGGCGCAGCACGTCTTTAATGAACCAAATGGTTTGTCGCAGAAGGTCAGGGGGCAACAGACGAGCTGGTACAAGCGTCGCGATGCACCAACCACGAACATCACCGTCTTCCTGCCTGAGAGTGGTCCCCTCTACCTTTTAGAACAGCGCTGATCTTCTTCATTACATTTATCTTCCTTCCTGAAGAAGAGCCATCATGGCGACTTAGGGACAGGAGACTACAGTAAGGTCGTAGTAAGGCTTCAGCCGGTATAGATGCACAATCTCCTGCCCTCGGCATCGTTGATCAGGAGACGTCACAGGCAGCTCAATGATATAACTGACTGGTGATGATTGCAGGACTACGCGGTTGGGGCCATGATACTTTGAGAGAAATTTTGATGATTGGCCAGATCTGGTGGAGTGATGATTGGCCAGTGCTGGAGCTTTCGAGCAGTCGGAAAAGTGTTTCTGGCGTTGTTGATGAAAAATGGTGCGGAATCGAGAAAACTGGAGACAATTTTCCACATACTTAGCTGGTTCAAGAATTATTCCATATAAAAAAACGGCGTTTCCAGTACCTCCAAGTGAGTTTCAGCACGCTGGATGACACTGGAAATGCGGTACAGTGTGCCCCAGTGTACTACAGCGCGCTGAGAGGCGCTGGGACACACTGCACAGCGTAGCCCAGTCTTTTAAAACACCCTGGGAGGCACTGGTCACGCTATACGGTCTCTACCACACACTGAGAACATTAGCGGCACATTGAATAAAAGTAAGGGTGATCGGTGCACTTTCTGTAAGACTTCATATTTAATCGCTAAGATGTCGAGCGTAAAAATTACCGACCATAATGGAATTCTCATCTATGTGCTACACATATACACCTTTACTTTTAGATAGGCAATTAATGTATGTGCGAGTACACTGAAGCAATCATTTGTCGAATGTGCGCGTCAGGGTCGCCGTTTAACTGAATGCAGGAACAGCGCAACCTAGAAGTAGTCACTTCGTAACTACGGAAGTTAAAATCAAGGACAGAAAAGAGCACCGACTTTCAACAAAGATTTATTATTGGAGTGGTGTACATATATAGGCAAAAAAATGAGAAATTCGGGCATGCGTTGAAGGGTGCAGGAATAACCACTGCGACACAATAACACCAAAACTCTTGTCTCTTGTTGAATGGGTTGAAAACAAATACACATGTAGCTTAAAAAAAGATCGAGATACGCTATCCCTTTTTGCAACAACGCAACCGATGGGTAACTTACACATTTACCGTCAATTTTGTTTATTTGATAAGCTTCATTTATCTCACGCGTGGCCTGCGAGTTGTGCTTGCTTAATACCTCGCAACGCTCAAAAACTGGCACGCAGCCGCACTCTCGGCAGTGGACTCCGAGGTGTTCTTGAACTACGTTGTGCACATTCTTATTGTGATCTCTTAAACGGTCATTTAGGCACCTTCCGATTTGCCCTATGTATACCATTCCACACGAAAGCGGAATCAGATATACGCCACCAATAACACAAGGTACAAAGCGCGTTCTGTGTTTCACAGTGCATCTTCCTCTAATAGCAGCTGGATTATCCACCAGCTTACGAAGCTTTGCAAGTTTTTCTGGGACGGAAAACACAACTGTGACACCTGCGCGTTTACTATTTTTTTTCAGCCGATGCGACAAGTTATGCAGATAAGGAACTGCAACACATTTCATGGAAACAGACGCGTTTTGAGGCTGAGATCGCCCTTCTTGATTTTTAATTTGCTTCAAAAGTTTTTCCGCAACAGCAGAAATCAGAGAGTAACCAGCGCTTAAGAGGCGCTCTACCTGTGCTTAGAAATTGCATTGCATCGAGTGTGGGCATGACCTCTTAAGAGCGTTTACCAGGCAACCTTTAATGATACCCTTTTCACCAAATTTGAATGAGCTGAGTGGAAAGGTAAAAGGTGTTTACCACTTCTCGGTGAAAACAGCCAGCACAGTGATTACTTCTAAGACGGAATGTTAGGTCTAAAAACATAATCGAATTTCCAGACGGTAGCTCATGAGTAAGTTTAAGAGAATACAAGTGCTTCTTAGACAAATCTAGAAGACTAAGGACAACAACTTCAAAAACAGTATCCAAACAATCAATAAATACAATGAAATCATCAACAAACCTACAGACCTTCACAACGAGAGACAAGTCGAGATCTTAATGAATGTGGCGATCCTTATGCGCGAGAAAGATGTCACTCAAGACTGGTGCCAAACAGGAACCTATGAAAACGCCACTTTTTAACATTAAATGTTGCTCATTCCAAGACGCAACCGTTGACTTTATATAAAATGAAAGCAATTCTAGAAAACCATGAACTGGCATACCTGACGCATTCTGGAAGTTTATCAATCCAAACGAATCAATGCATTCTTCTAAGCACTGGATCAGTGCGTTATGTGGAAGTAAATAATACAGATCTTTCACGTCTATTGAGAAAGCCTTCAGTCCTTTGTCATTAGACCTTACAAAACCTAATAACCGCCTCAGAGTCTTTTACCAGGAAAGGATAGGGCCAATAGTTTAAAGGTTAAGCTGTTCTTGTAAAAACAAAGCGACCTGTTTTTGCCAGGTCCCGTTTTCAGAAACTATTACCCGCAGTGGGAGTCAATCTTGTGCCTCTTAGTGGTGAAAAAGATGTCAAGACTTAGCTTCTGTGAATTGTCGATTGACTTTGCAACTTTATCTAGGCCCAGAGAGTTGCAAAGCCTTTTTGTTTTCAATTTAGCTTTTGCTATAGAATAGTCGCTGGGTTTGAAAACAGAGTTTATAGCCATGGCGGCTTTGTCCTTAAACAAGAGGGAAGGCAAAACAGCAAAGCCACCTTCTTTGTCCGATGGTAAAAGACATAAAGACTGGGCTTTAAAGAAAGATACTACATTTCTAGTGGGCACTGCACTGCTAGGTGGTTTACAGCGTGTTAAAACGTCCACACCATCAGAAACACAACTGTCCGGTATGCGTTGAACAAATTTTATTTTTATTATTTATTTATTTAATCAGATACTGCCAGCTGCCTTTTGGGAGCCATGGCAGGAGTGGGTACATCACATTGAATTGTTTCAGTCGACAACCGAAATTAAAAAAAAGAAAGAAAAACAGAACAAATGCACATATGTCTAATGATAACAACACATGCGGCCGAATGTGAACTCAAGACGCGAACATAAAAAACAAGCCCAACAGCATTTGCAATAATACACTGAGATATGACACAGGAGCAATAACACACACAGGATCGAGTGATTGAACACCCGAAAGACACATACAACATTTCAGAACATGAGTAAAACGGCCAACGAACCAAATAAGCATGTGAACCGAAGGACAGCTTACGTCAACAGAAGAATACCGCGAAAGAAATGGTTACCCGCATACATTTCAAGCTGTAAAAGAGTAAGAATGGCAAGACTTGTCATACGAGGGTCTGTTGCTCTTGTGGCGTTTTTCGAGGTTCAGCAGCAAACTTTGGTCCAAGTCCCAAAACATCATGCACTTTTTCAGGAAGTTCAACATCACCAACGATGTGTATCCCGATTCCTCGGCAACACTGACTTCTTTGAAGGAACGGCTCGTATGCTAAGAAGTGTGTGTTGCCTCATAAATTCCGTCGTGCTGTCAGCCAAGGCAGATAACTCGCACTATTTCTTCTTGGCAGTAGAGGGTCTCTCTAAACGCTGTTGCTGCAGATAGAGGTTCTCGCGGCAAAGTCGAGCCTGGCGCAACCATTTTGAACGCAAAATCTTGCAAATTCGAGCACCATGTCCAAGCGAAGGACATGTACACCACTCCGATATTAAATCTTTGTTGAAAGTCAGGGCTCTTTTCTGTCCTTCTTTTGTCGCTTTCATAGTTACGAAGTAACTACTTCTAGGTTGCGCTGTTCCTGCATTCAGTTATGTCCTACCAACTTGCCCATGTTTCTAAGCCAGGATTTTGCGGGGGAGGGGCGCACCAACGACAATTGTGTTCCTCCAGGGGGGCAGGGAGGCATAGAGCTTATGCGTCGTGTTTTGACTATGCTTGCTATAGGGGGGGGGGGGCAAGCAAGAATTTTTGGTGAAAAGGCTCCAGCCCACCAACGCATGCCCCCGCCCCCATGTGCCGGTGCGCTTTCCTTAAAGTTTGATCAAGTTTCGTCAATATATTTCATAAATGGCATCGATAGAACTGATAATTCGCAACACAGCTTGACAGTAACATGAGCCTTATAATCAAGACCAACCTACTCTAGCAGTGAGTCGTTCCGGCGTGTACCGCAGAAAGTTGCACGTCCCCGGCAGCAGTTAATTCAGGTATGCATGTGGGAGGTAGTTAGCCGCTTGCATTGTAGCAGTTATCCGCTGCAATGCCAAATCTCGGTGTTGTTAGCTTCTGATTTGTGTAGTTGAAAGTGAAAATATGACCAGTCATTAGACAGTTATTATCGAAACATTTTAACGGTTACTAGACTCTTTTTAACCGAGTATCTTACGATATTCACGGTAACCGTGGCCCACGAAGTACGGCCCCAAGCCTGATGGTCGTTTCGGCTAGAGTGAACTGCTGCGGCCGTCGTACGCATAACATGAACGAGTAGGACAGAAAGTACGTCCAAACTATCGAGGGACGAAATCTACAGTGTTGAGTGAGCAGTTCACATGAAAGCTGTTTCCTACATAGGTATGACTAACCGCATAGCGAGTCACTACGATTGCCGTAACACATATGCAGATACGCTAACAAGCTTTGCGGCAAAACATGCCAGGTGGATGTGATCCAAGGCAACCTGCAAAAAATAAGCTAACAGTCACCTCTTAGTTTGGCGCGTGCACGAAGACATGAAACACTGCGTATATAAAAAACAAAATCAAAATATTGTAGACTTGAATAAATTTTAAGACGAAGAAAAATACATTCACTCACCTCTTTCAGGTGTGGTGTAGTGGGTAGCGTGGCAGGCTCAAGATGTGTGGTGTATTGAGATAGTAAGTTTGGCTGACGCATTTTTTGTATTTTTTCTTTTTTGTTTTTTACAACAAGTGTGTTTCAGCCTTATTTACGATGTGCGCATGATCAAAATTTTTTAAAACAATTTAAAATCCAGATTTAGGCTGGTATTGGGGTCCCAGTGTGCAGCGTGATAATATCCCAGTGTCAGCGCCACACAGGTCTAGTAAGCAGGTATGGCGCTGGGCCAGTGCCACTGGCTTTTGCGATAGGGTTGTCGACTCAGTTGCGTCGCGACGGTACGGAAGAATGATGTCGAGCATGCAGGAGTACTCGAATCCATAAGATAGGAAGTAGGGGGCAAATCTCATGGTAGTCTGAGTCGCAGTATTTTGTGCGAACGTCACGAAGCTGAAAACGCCGTTCCAGTTTGATTGAGCAGAATCGACGTACAATGCCAACATGTCACCCAGTGTTCGACTGAACCGTTCTGTCAGGCCATTAGTTTTAGGGTGGTATGCAGTGGTGGTGCGGTGAATTATGCGGAATTCTTTTAGAAGCAATTGGACGGCTAAGGAGAGAAATACTCACCCTCGGACCTGAGTAGCTGCTTGGTGCGCCACGACGCAAAACGGGGTGGTGTAAAATAAAGGAACCGACGTCCTTAGCCGAAACCAATTGCAGAGGTGAAGTTTCTGCGTAGCACGTCAAATGATCAATTGCGACGATTACAAAACGGTTCCGAGCCGAACTTATGGGCAACGGTCCATAAATATTAACGTCTACACGTTCAAATGGTCTGGCAGGACAAGGTAGAGGCTGCAGAGGTGCAGGAGAACGAGGAAGAGTATCTTTGTGCCGTTGACAAGCGAGACAGGAGTGAATGTAGCGTAGACAAAGCGGTACAATTTACTCCAATAGTAGCAGAAGCGCAGGCGTGTATCAGTTTTCAGTATTCTCGCATGTCCACAGTGTGGATGAGCATAAAAAATGCGCAAATATCTGACCGAAGATGCCAGGGAATAACCAAGAGCCCTCTGTGCCCTTCAGAAAAGTAATTCCGATAATAGAGCAAACAATCTCGAATACTAAAGTGATGAATTTGCCGCCGCAGTTCTCAAAAGATGGGGTGTGATGGAGGCCGACATAACGAATCTATTACAGAAGCGACCCGGGGGCCTTTCTGCTGCTCCATACGCATTTCAGTGACATAGATTGAGGGCACGTCATAGAATGATGTAGACAGGGAGGAATCGTCAGACGAAATAAGTGACCGGGACAGAGCATCAGCATCAGACTGTTTGCGTCCATACCGGTAAACGACGCGAATGTCGTACTCCTGCAGACGTAGTGTCCACGAGGCACGTCGGCCGGATAGGTCCTTTAAGGAGGAACGTCAGCATAATGCGTATTGGTCTGTCCCCACGCTAAATGGACGTCCGTAAAGATAGAGTCGAAACTTGTCTATAGCCCATATGATGGCTAAGCATTCCTTTTCCTTCACGGAGTAGTTGGTCTGGGCTTTCTTTGGTGAGCGCAGGGCTGGCGTAAGAAACGTACTCGTGAAATACAGGTCTACGCTGTGCAAGCACGGCGCCAAGATCAACACCACTAGCGTCCGTGTGCAGTTCAGCCGAGGCAAGAGGATAAAAATGTCGCAGTACTTTAGGTGAAGCTAGAAGGCGTCGAAGTGTGGTGAATATCGGCGCATTGTGATGACCACGTCTTAAACAGCTGAAGCGCAAAGAAAGGTAACCACGGGCTGTTTGGTAACCACTGGTGATGATTTACCTTACGAATCTTCCCTTCAGGAGGCTTTGACGCTCTTCAAAGATTGCCTAATGCCACTCACTCTGACCCACGAAATCCCCAAAAATGAATTCCTGAGGTTCTTGGACCTGAGGCTTTCGTTTCCAAGTAGCCATATATGTTGAAAATGGAGCCCCGTTACAAAAAAAGCACCTTTGTTGCCTTGTGTCTCGGCACACAACAAGCTGATCAAGTGTGGTATTGTTGGTGCTTGTTTGCACAACGCACTGACGAAGTAAGGCCATCATTCAATGCAGGAAAGCTTTAAAGGGCAGATAGCCCGTTTGATGGCAGCTGGATATCCTAGGCACTTGCTGGTATCCGTATTGAAAAAAAAATTGGGGAACCCTTAAGCTTTCCCTTTAAAAGTTGAACGCAATAGCAAAATCCGGTCCCTCGTGCTCCCTTCAACTTTTAAGTGCATACTTATTAATATGTTGTATTATATACACACCCACACACGTATACACACATGCACACAGTCGGTCATACCAGCGCGCACGCGCGAGTGGTACATAGAGGTTTTTGATCTAGAGCAAGACTCGCGTGGCCTCCAAGATACACGCCGCGTGCTCGCCATCAGGGAGGCCATAGTCTCACAGATAGCAGCACAATATCTAGCGTTTGGTGTTTGCTGGATGAATGCCTCTGAAAAGGCATGCTATGTTTTCAGCTGGATAAACATAGTTATCCTTATTTATAGCTGCTTGAAATTTACTGTGTCTCTTTAGTGGCGATGGCTGCTCCCGGCCTTTTTGACAAAGTTTACAAATCGCCGAATGGGCTTGTTCTCGGTGTGACACCTGTCGACGAAATGCGATAAAGGGGCCCGAAAACAATTTTTCAAGTAACCATGGAATGAATTCACCAGAGGAGCTGGTTGCGTCACGAATTGAACGCCGAAAAAATTTTATGAATCTGAACAGTGCGAGTGTAGTTACAAAGGTTTGTTGCATGGTGCAATTGTATTATCTCTTCTCTCGTTCCGACGAAAGCGCTAGAAGGTAAGCAGGGAGAGGTAGCAGGGGCCAAGAAACTACCGCGCCTTGTGACCTTGAGTGCTTTTTTTTTTCGAATGCGCGACTTTTTCAGCGTGATTGCGCGCTCACGCGTCGACAAGTTGCGGCCTCCCATGGCGATATTGGTAACTTGATTTTTCGGTCACAGATGCACAGGCGATTTTTCGCTCACAACCAATAGGGCCGACACCGACAGCGGGATTTCTGCTACACGAGCTCTCTAATGCTATCGCGTTAAAACTGTGATGGGGGCGCGGCAGGCCACTGAAAGTGCCGTTGCACTTGGCCGTTAGCTTCATTTACTCAGCAGGCAGATTGATGAGACCAATGTGGTAATCGCAGGTTACAACTTAGCAGAAAACCCTGCATGTGTAAAGCTTTTCAGTTTCTGCTCGTATGAGCACTCGGCTGCATCTTTTATTTTTTTTGAGCATGAACAAGTCACCTGTTTCAGGTCAGCGTGCGAGTGCATCGTCCTCTGAAAGGTGGCCCCCGAGAGTTGGGAGGCTCCGTTCTGCTGGTGGAAGGTCTGGACAACGACGCCCTGTGCGGCACAAGGCTCACGAAGGGCGACACTCGCCTCTTTCTGCTGAAGGGCGGTGCCTCCGAGGGACGCACCAAGCTGCTGTCATCCCCGTTGCGTGTCACGCTGCCCAACCTAGACAGGCTGCAAGCCGCCGTAAAAGGTACGCGCATGGCTGCCTTGTGTGGCACCCATATCTTCCAATGTTGCCTTTTGGTCTTGAAACATTGTGACGTTTAGTTTGAGCATGCACCTCACTGGAACACTTCCCCTCCTTTGTAAATATTGGTTCCTGCCTGGGGAAGTCTCAGTTTTGAATGATTCGTTTGTTTTCTGACCTCGCTTTCTATCAAGGGCATGTTCTTTCTCAGAATCGACACAACAGTCAGGGTGTTTTTTGTTTCTCTCGCTATGCAGTTGGAAAGATGGCAAGCAGACTTTTTTTAGAAAACTCGCAGGATGGGGGAAGCTATCTGACCCGCGTTCATTAAAGCAAATGCGGTAACTAATGGTAAAATTTGTTTACACTCCTCTATCGTGCCAGAGCAAGATGAGTTTATCGTTCATGAAATACTGAATGCGGGAAAAGTGCTGTAAGGCAGGTGTTATTTCAAAACGCTGGTGCAAGCTTCCATAAAACAGTTCAACCCAAATATGTGACCAAGAAGCGTTTCAAGAAAACTGCAACGGCGACGTTGGCAAGGGACAGACGTCTCACTGGTCAGTAAAGAAGATTGCGTCACAGCGTTCGGTTCATTCCATCACAATTTCATTCAGGCGAAATGGTATAAATGCTGCGTGATGTGCGAATGCTGTGCCCCTTGAAGAACACCACATGGCCAAAGTTTGCGGAGCCCTCCACTTCGCGTCTCTTATGGCGGATTCCACTCGTCGAGCGGGACTAACTTTTCTTGTTCCAAAGCTGACAATCCGCGTTTCCGTGGTAGATTCAGAGCAATGCACTTCGCGATGGAGCGTTCCGCGTGCTCTGTCTTGCAGAGACGGATTTCGCCAGAACTCCGAGAATGCGTTGCCGTCACTTCCGGTACAGCCGGGCAGCTGAGCTGCCCTCAGCGTTTTTTTTTTTTTGAGGCGGTCTAGTAACCCTGTGCTCTTGTTTACATTCCTACAATTTGGAAGCGGTAGCCCTGCTTTCCGCGAGACTCCGTGGTCGAAATGCTTGCTTTGAAGTTGCGACACAGTTGTCATTGAAACGTCGAGAGTAGAAAAGAAAATCATTTCCGGTACCGGTTTATTGAGGTATGCGTAAAAAAGCTTCCGGAGAGACCTCACGCGAGGCAGTCACGTGTCCCACTCGACGATCTCGTTTGGCACACTCCGAGTGCTCGCTCCAAGATTTCGGCGGCCACTCCGGATCTACCAGTGAAATTTGCCATGAATCATGTCATGCTTTGGACACGTAAAATTCAAATAAGATTTATGACAGTTATCATACTAGCAAATTAATGTTAGATGAATCACTCTCTAGAAGAAATAATGCCACATACTCATGCATGATTGTGGGAGGAATACGCAATACATTGGCATGTAGAATGGCACGCCATCATATTTGGTCTTCAACGAAGAGCGCACTTTCGTACCAAACAATGTGTCTAACACTCAATGCACGAAGAAAATTTGTTATTTTAAATTAAAAGAGGAAGGTTTACTAAATTTAAAAATTCATTAACACGAAAATACCTTGTGCAGGGTGCGAAAGTCGCCAACACGGGTTGATAGGGGAGTGCTTAAAGTTAAATTTTGCACTAGTATTTTTGTCTGTTCATGGTATTCCAAGATACAAAGAAAATTAATTGAAAAAAGATTAGACAGCATTCTGTTTCACCATCCAAATGTTGCCTTGGGGAAGAAATGCAAAGAATTGCGAGGTGTTTAGATGCAGGTGCATATTAAACAGCCCCGGATTGACAAACTTAGAAGCCCTCAACTACGGCGTCCACCGAGATAAAATCGTGGTTTTGACACGTCGGGGGACCCACAGTAATGATTATTACCCCTTCAATAAGGAGAGTAGTTACTGCACTTGAAACCTATTTTATGCGTATCGCAGTTTAATTTACACAGGAAATCGTTGAAGCATAGTTGCTCTTATTACATGTGAACGTGATAGAAATATTTGATAACGATGATATGTGGGGTTTAACGTCCCAAAACCACAATATGATTATGACAGACGCTAACGTGAATGCTTGGGCGAGTTGGTACGGCATTATTCACATAAAAAACAGCGCCAATAACGAGGGACAAGAAAAGAAGGAGACGGACAGCGGCATTGACTTATAACAAGATTTATTTCCTGGAACCGCACAATATATACACACACACACACACACACACACACACACACATATATATATATATATATATATATATATATATATATATATATATATATATATATATATATATATATATATATATGAGATCTAACAGACAGTAATGCCAAGGAATGTACAGAAGAAGTTATTAGAACCAATGGAATGTAAATAAGAAGAAAGAAAAGTGGATGAAAGAATAACCAGCCGTGAGCAGAAATCGAACCTACGACCTTCGAATAACGCGTTCGACGCTCTAACCACTGAGATACCACAGCCGCCTTCCCTCCACCCACTTTTTTGGGTTTATATGTGAATTTACAAGTAGGAGTGACAGTCAGTGCCATCTATAAGCCAAACGACGAGTGTGAAAACACTCTTACGCGCTTGTTTGGCGTCACGTAGCACGTGAACTTATTATGAGCGATCAGCTGATTAATTCTTCCTCTTATACAACCTAAATACACCAAGTCTGCCAGTACGAGACCCTCGTTCAATGAAATAAGGGAAAGAAGTGTATACCTAAGGGCTCGTTTTTCCGTGTTTTAACACAATAATAATGAGATCTAACAGACAGTAATGCCAAGGAACGTACAGGAGAAGTTATTAGAACCAATGGAATGTAAATCAGAAAAAAGAAAAGTGGATGAAAGAATAACCAGCCGTGAGCAGGAATCGAACCTACGACCTTCGAATAACGCGTTCGATGCTGTAACCACTGAGTTACCACAGCGGCCTTCCCTCCATTCACTTTTTTGGGTTTATATGTGAATTTAGAAGTAGGAGTGACAGTCAGCGCCATCTATAAGCCAAATGACAAGTGTGAAAACACTCTTATGCGCTTGTTTGGCGTCACGTAGCATGTGAACTTATTATGAGCGATCAGCTGATTAATTGCCCCTCTTAAACAACATAAATACACCAAGTCTGCCACTACGAGACCCTCGTTGAATGAAATAAGGGAAAGAAGTGTATACCTAAGGGCTCGTTTTTCCGTGTTTTAACACCATATTAATGAGATCTAAGACACTAATGCCAAGAAATGTACAGGAGAAGTTATTAGAACCAATGGAATGTAAATAAGAAGAAAGAAAAGTGGATGAAAGAATAACAAGCCGTGAGCAGGAATCGAACCTACGACCTTCGAATAATAGACAATAATGCCAAGGAAAGTATAGGGAAAGACATTAGACCAAATTGTAATGTAAATATGAAGAAAAGTGGGTGAAAAGATGACTTGCCGTGGGCAGGATCTGAACCTGCGACCTTCAAATGACACGTTCGATGCTCTACCACTGAGCTACCAGGACAGCTATCCCCCAAGCCACTTTATTGGGTTTATATGTGAATTAAACGCGGGAGCGTCAGTCAGTGCCACCAGTAGCCATGGTGGCAAGTGTAGCACACTCTTTTGAGCCTATTTGGCGTCACGTAGCACGTGAACTTATTACGAGTTGGCAGCTGACCAATAGTCCCTCGTATACAACCTAAAGGCGCTAAGTCTGCCTGTACGAGACCCTCGTTAATAAATTAAGTAAAGAAGTGAATACTTAATGGCACGTTTTTCTGCGTCTTACACAACAATAATGAGATGTAACAGACAATAATGCAAATGAAAGTATAGGGGAAGACATTAGACCGAATGGTAATGTAAATATGAAGAAAAGTGGGTGAAAAGATGACTTGCCGTGGGCAGGATCTGAACCTGCGACCTTCAAATGACGCGTTCGATGCCCTACCACTGAGCTACCACAACAGCTATCCCCCAAGCCACTTTATTGGGTTTATATGTGAATTAAACGCGGAAGTGTCAGTAAGTGCCACCAGTAGCCATGGCGGCGAGTGTATACATTCTTCTTATTCTCTATATTCGAAGGTCGCAGGTTCGGATCCCGCCCACGGCAAGTTATCTTTTCACCCACTTTTCTTCATATTTACATTACAATTCGGTCTAATGTCTTCCCCTATACTTTCCTTGGCATTATTGTCTGTTAGATCTCATTAATATTGTGTGAAACACAGAAAAAGGAGCCCTTAAGTATACACTTCTTTCCTTAATTAACGAGGGTCTCGTACTGGCAGACTTAGCGCCTTTAGGTTGTATACGAAGGACTATTGGTCAGCTGCCAACTCGTAATAAGTTCACGTGCTACGTGACGCCAAATAGGCTCAAAAGAGTGTGCAACACTCTTTAACCCATGGACTATCATGCTGTCATAACCAGATTTTCATTTCAGAATATTAGGTTTCTCCACCCACTTCAATGTGCTGTGGATGATGTGTGACAAATTTTTGTGCTTAAGCTTCCTTTTCCCCCGTTTGAGTAATTGTTAGCCGGAAATCTTTTGTTTGGCTATGTTCACAGTAGTCCAGTGAAAGGCATGTTTGAATGAAATGCATTTTTCTTTTTGGACGCCAATTAAACCATGAATCTCGTTCACTGATGCATATTTGTGCCTACTCTAAGGTGAACCTTCTTTCTCATCACTCAATATCTCAGTATCTTCTGGGGAGCCCGAATCCCTCCATTTCATATTCTGCTAGCTGGCGCCGAGTGCGAAATGCAGTAAAACATGGGCAGCATCTAAGGCATTCCCTCTATGATCAGTTGAGCTGTGAACAACGTCTCCTTCTGAGACACATTTGTAGCTATCAGTAATTTTGGGGCATAACTGTATCAGTAAATTCAAATAATTTGTCACTTCTGCAATTTGTGAATTTTAAGGTTCTTGCAAAAAACCTTGCTGAAAATGTAAATGTGTTGAAATGTGTAAGGCTTCAGAAGAGACAAGAACACTTCTGTTCGCTTTAACTCTGGCTACATAAACAAGAGCAGTCACAACGTAGTGTAATATGCTGTGCAAGACCATTCTATTGGCACAAGGTATGGCGTTGGCTTTAACTGGCTGCCCTTGGGACAACTTGTGATACAATTTGTCATGTCTTCTTTTTTGGCTGCCAAGTTAACCAGTATAGACTATTTTGCGAAATTTGCCACATTATCCTGAATACGGACTGGTGTGAAAGTGCTTGAGCTTCAGCACTTTATTTTTTTGTACGCATGTCCTTCTATTCTAAATGTGCATGTAATGTGTGCCTTTACATTAGGCGTACACAAGGCCATGGCAATGATTGACAACACTGAAGTGAGCACCAGAATGTGTGTGGGCTGCCACAGGTGTGTAGGCAGATTTTATTTTGTGTGGGCATGGAATTGGAGGAGGGGGGCCACTATGATCTTAAGTGGGGCCCGGTTCGTGGATGTGATCGAGCGTCATTTTGCACTCTGTATACTACGGGGCCAAAATATTCGAAAAAGGGAGGAGGGTGTGAGCCTGGTGTGGCAACCCCTGGCTTTGCCACTGGGCTGCATCAACGTTGTATGCCTTGCCCTACTAAGCATAGGATGTGTATGCACAGCCTCTTTCCACTGAATACATGGTGAACAAGATGTGACGTGTGGAGTTGAGATGGGACATTGGCATGCTAATGTTTTTGTTGTATCATCCTCAAATAAAATATCAGTCATGCTGTACTAGCCCATCGAGCCGTTTCGTTCTGTCACCTGTGGTAATAATGTAAATGTAGTGGGTAGATCACTAATTATTTTCTGCTGATAACTTGGTGTGTTTTCTGCTGATAACATGAGTCTCTTTCATATTGCTCTTGTAATACTGAAGCATCATCAGCAAATTGCAAGCAATTCTTGAGTCAGTCTTATGCGACATTTTGTCTGTCTGTGACAGTCTGTTGCCATAGAGCAGAACAGGAATGGCTCAACATACTCATGAACACTCCAAGAAGATGATTACTTGCAGTGTTATTACTTTTGTAATCTGTGAAATACTCTATCTGTAGCTGTTGTTTCATTAAAACATTTTGCTTCAGAAAAACCACGTTACTGAAAAAAAAGTCTGTTTTGATTTGCAGTAAATTTATATCTTGCTCTCTTTCCTTGTCTTGAACCAGACCATCACAGCATCTTTATACAAATTCATTATTGATTTTATTTATTGCTTTTGAATGCCACCACTGGAGAACAGATAGCAGTATATAAAAATCCACTTGTGGTATTTCTTCTTCTCACAGTGGTGATGCATAGTGCCCAATTTTGTGCTATCCAGTTTGTGTGCATTAATTATCAGAACTCAGTTCTTCTGCCGGTTACTTCAGGTGTCCCACAGGGCAGTGTACTCGGTCCCCTACTATTTTTGATATACTGTAACGATGTAGTAAATTGTGTAAGCCCACCTGTTAACGTTCGACTTTTTGCAGATGATTGTATTCTGTTTAACTCGATAACTAGTTCTAATGACCAAGCAGCTCTCCAGTCCACTCTAAACAATATATGTCTATGGTGCAATCAATGGGGGATGAAACTAAACTTGAATAAATCAGTTCTGCTCCGTGTCACTAACAAGAAAAAGCGAGTACTAACTGACTACACGCTCTCAAACCAAGCTCTTAAAGAAGTTAAGGAATACAAGTATCTTGGTGTCACTCTAACGAATAATTTAAGTTGGAATTCCCACATTAAATAAGTTTCTTCCGCAGCTTTCCGCAAATCATGCATGCTAAGACACAAACTTAAGGATGCTCCTACGAAAGTGAAATTTTTAGCTTGCCAATCCTTGATTCTCCCTAAATTAGAATATGCATGCGTTGCCTGGGATCCTTATACTAAAACTATCATTGATGCATTAGAAAAAATTCAGCGGAGGGCAGTTTGTTTCATTTATTTTCTTTACAAGCCTGGTAGTTCTGTAACTTGTGTAATGCTTTCAAATGGTATCACATCTTTGCAGTCGAGACGCAGATTTTTACGTCTCAAATTTTTGTACCAACTTTCTGACCGCAAATTTGCTCTGAACGCTGATCCCTACCTCACACCACTAAGAACACGCCAGACTCGGCATTCACACGCACTTTCTTTAACACCATATTTTGCTCGTACTAACTTGTTCAAATTTTCCTTCTTTCCTCGTACCATTAAGAGGGGAACGATTTGCCTGCAAGCAGTTTACACTCTTCCCGATCTTATTTACGCTGAAATTTGAAGTTGCTTTTCTAACTATTCCAACTATTTCCTCTTTTCCCTCCCCACTCTTTCCTTTTGTTGCTTTTGTGTAAATATGTCACGCTTTCCACTTCTTACTCTCTTTATTGTTGATGTTGTTTTGAAATGTGTATGACAACTGTATTATCTTGCCCTTCCTGCTTTGGCCTCTGGCCAGCAGTATTTGTAAATAAATAAATAAAAAATTTCATTCATGCATTTATTTAGTGCATGTAATGCATTCATGCATTAAAAGTGCAGATGGGGCACCAAAACCTACAAAACAAGGTCCTGGTGGCTGACTATCTGCCAGTAAATTTTATTTTAAAATGTATAGCACAGTGATAAAGTGTCAAAAGGTCAGCAATTGCTAAAAAATATAAAATGAAATGACATGCACAGCATCTTAGTGGCTGCCTTTTATTCTAAACTAAACCAAGATAACACACTGATTAAAACTTAAAATGGGTTCAGTGGTGTCAGAGAAAAAAAGGTTTACCTTATAGCACACGTGCATTTCTTCTAGCAAGCTGCTTAAATGAACAATGAGATGAAAGCTTGCAACAAATGACATAGAAAGAACATTGAGCCACATCTGCTATCGTACTAGTTGTAAACTGCTGTAAGGTATGAGCAATAAATTCATTAATTTTGTCTGAATTACTTTTGCATCCTCTAATGAAAGCCGATAACGGGTGCATTAGTCAAGGTAGTTTATTAGCAGCTTGCACAGGATGTAGCATAGGGTACACAGGAAAACACGTCACGTTGTTCTTGGGTTGTAGTACAGATTCACAGTTCTTGGGCACCCCTTTATAACAGTGCAGAATACGTTGCATGCAAATGTGATACTGTGAGCATGTTTCACAGTAAGCTATTAATATAAACAAGTATAATGGAAGCAGCCCCATCAGCACTATAAAAACAATTTAGGACTCTGGGTTGTTATAAAGCCACAGCAGCCAAGCCATTGTGCTAAAGGTCAATTGATCGTGCATTCGCATACTCAATGCAAATCCACACATCACAAGTAATGCTTTTTTCCTTCCCATATTGCCTATGCTACAGACCACAAACAAGGTAAAAGATATGTTTAAAGGACCTAAAAATGATTCAGTTTTAATGTGCGAGATCATGTATGCTCACATTTGTATGTATATAGTGATTATATACCCCCCCTCTCCACTCCTGATTTCCTCAAAATGAAGTCTGAGCTAAGTTCAAACAGGAGCTTTTAAGCACTAAGCCTGACAAATAATGGGAATTGTAACTTATTGCACTGAAAGCAACCTTAAGTGGGTCGTCGAGGATGGCACTGTGCACGTTATGCTTATACTAGTCGGCATGCATGTTTGTAAAATGCCTTCTTCGCAGCATATTTGCTTGTTCATTATTTGTAGTAGCACCATGGTGTCACATCAAACCCCAATAAAAAAACTGTACCCAAAGAGTACTTTTTGGTAAGAATCGATCCAAATCAGTTTTCTCAAAACCCGCATGAACACAAGCCAAAAAATATGTTGCCAATTTAGAGCAAAACTTTGAAATGTAGGACATCATACCGAACCAGCGATACTACAACTGAACACATAACTGAAATTATGTTTTCGGAAGTGTGTCTGCAACCACATTGCCAATTACTATACGAGATATTGGTTTGAAAGAATAAAGTGGTTCAATGCAAGTGTAAACAGCATATGTTGCCACTTACATGGTGAGTTCAACTTTAACAATTGGCGAGCACTGACATTTTTGCATGAAAATCTGGCTTCCATAAAATTGCTGATGGGATTAATAATGGCAAACAGTTGCCTGCCATTCAGTAAATACAACTCTAGGGCCAGTGCCAGCAGTGGGGGGAGGTCGTGGGGGGCTGGAGCCCCCTGAAAATTTCCACCTGTCCCCCGTCCCTACCACCATAAAGGCAAACATAGTGAAACACAGCACAGAAGTTCTCAGCGTCCCTGACCCTTGAAGAAACTCGCGTATTACGGGTATCCCCCTATAATGAAAATATCCTTGTGCCACCCCTGCATGCCTTTGTTTTCTGCTACCTGTCATTTTGTTGTCGCATTGGTAGAGCGAGCGCCCCGGAAAGGCGTTGGTCTCTGGTTCGATCCCCAGACCAGGATAAATTTTTCGGCAACTAGCTTTTCCTTGTGAGAAATCCGTACAGATTTCCTTGTGGCCTCGTGCCACAAACGGGTAGTTGTCTAGTTTTCCTTTCTGAACCATTCTGCCCCCTTCCAGGTTTCCACAGAACTTATTTGCATTACTTTGTTGTCCCATGTTACACAAAGCAATTTATTATTTCACAAACATTAACAAGCTTGTGTTCCTTCAGAATCGTGCATTATGTCCTACCTTCCAAAGGGACCATGTGTTTCAAATGAGTCATGCTGCTTTTCTTTCATGTTTTCAGTAAAAGTGACAAAATCAAAGCATTTCAAATTAAATAAATTCTGGCAACACACGTGACATGTTTAAATGCGAGTATTCATTGGCCCAAAATAAAGAATCTCTTTTGCATGCTTGCGGTGTAGATATTCTTATGACGATAAGAATAGAAGCATCTTTCATGCTTCCTGAGGAGCAAAAAAAGATGTGAATTAATGCGAAACGGTTTGCTTTTGTGTGCGACCAACACAAGTAATGTTGACCAACAACTTTCGCAAAGTGAAATCTTACATTGCATTTATACATTAGGACAAAACTATTTAGTTTATTATGGGTGCTCGCATGCTAGTCATAATATCTGCTGAAGTCACTGTAGTTCTCAGATTCTAGTGTTACGGCCCATGTGCTTACTGTAACTCATAATGATTCCTTCAAAAAACTGTGCTGGTGGCTACGTATGCTTTGGTACCAAATTATGTAGGCTGCATTTTCATTGTAAGGAGAAAACCACCGTGCTATGCGAATGAAATATTATAAAGTATGCCAGTAATTGTCATCTGCTTTCGTTTTTAATTTTTATATTCACCAGCACTTGTTTGCTAGTGCCAACCTTGCCAATTCTTTTCGCATATACCTCAGGAATATGCAAGGAAGATGTTGCCACGGCAAACTCAGCTTTTGAAATATTCTTGCAGGACATATTCAACTCAGTGTGCACTCAAGGAACAGTGCATCATGGATGCGTCCACTTATTTGAAACAAACTGAGTGTGAACTTTGTTTCGTACAAGCACATGCATCGATGATGCACTGTAATTTTTCTTTTTATTAACTTCAGTGTGACCTAATGCTGCAGCCTTGTCACATATGGTGTACGCTGCTGTTTCCAGCAGAAAATAGACTTTCTTGTAGTATTCCTTTCCAATCAAATCCTGCGGTCAATATTTTCAACACTGCTAATCATCGCTCCCAAAGAATTTCACTCAGTGAATGCCTGAAACAATTGTAATGAAATTCGGTTGACTTTCATTTCTGGAATGTGCCTGTCTAAACTGAGCATTTGTTTAGACTGGCACAATATAATGACATGAGCATGTCTTCACCAGTAAGACAATGAAGATGGTATGTGCCCATAGGGTATCCCTTCCGAGGCATTTGTATGTAAATGCAAATGCCCCTGGAAAAAGAGGATGCATCCTGACAATGCAAGGGGACAAGAGGACAGTTAGGTTGTAATGAAGTGCGAGGCTTTGGACATAGAGTGTCACATTTACGACATCTTCCATCAACTGACAGTTTCCAAGACCTGGTTGACTGTAGACGTCTCTCGTTGATGTGGTAGGGAATACAGTATCTGGTGAGGAGTTTAACAAGTAGGCCAGTGGTTCATCAGCCAGACTAAGTCTATCCAGTGTGTGTGGGGAACTTTGATGTCATTACGAAGGATAATTTGTAGTTGTTAATGAGCAGGCCAACTGACAGCCTTCCTGAGAGTAATAAGACGCTACAGACAGCACTGTGCACTCTGATCAGTCAAGGCTGTTAGCCAGGAATGTTTAAAGTGTACAGTCAATCCCTATTTGAAGGTTATTACGCGAGCCACAACTAAGAGCTAAAGTATTTCTATGTCCCAAAATACACTGTCGAGAAGAAGGTGGTACCATGCAAGCTTAACACACTCTTTTTGCTGTTCCTTAAGCAGCGATCACTCCCACCTGGAGAAGCTGGTAAAATGAAGCAGTGACTAGCACCAGCTGTAACATATTTTCCCAAGTAATTCTGTTATCAGCTGCGGAGATAAAAGCCCATGAAGAATCACGCAACACCCTTCCCATCCGCTCAAATCCAACATCCTGAACCGTGCTGGATCGCAAATACACCATGTGTACCAACAGTACTTTTCCCGGCTTACTGTGTCGACACATTGGCCACTAAATCAAAACTACGCACCATGGCTGCTTCAGCTACTAACTATTGAAACGTCAATAGAAGGACTACGCAGCAAACATGAAGTGCCAATCGTTGCAGCACAGCAGTTGGCATCACATCACCTGTTCGACAGGTACCAGGAATACACTCACGTGTACACTGACGGCTCCGTCACCAAAGAGACAGCGACATCAGCATTCGTAATTCCGGAATTGTGCGAAGAATATGCATGTCGGTTGAGCCACCTCTCCTATTCAACAACGTCGGAGCTCTTAGCGATTTTGCTAGCCGTAAACTTTATTAAACTGTCAACGACACCAAGAAAATGGGTGGTAATTACATTCTCTGGCAGCACTGGCATTTGTGGAAAATTTCATTTCAAGACACATTGATGTGTGTATAGTATACGCTATACTAAAAGAGCTCTTAGAAACTACGAAGTCGAATCATCGAGTGGCATTTCAGTGGGTTCCCAGTCACTGCGGAATTAAGGGAAATGAAATGGCAGATGAGTTGGCGAAAACCGCTCATAATTCTACGCAAACGTGCTTCATTCCAGTATCTTAGTATGATGTAAAAAATAGAACTTTAAAAACAACAAAACGTGAATTATGCTTGTCTACCTGGTTCACAGACAAAACAAAGGAAGCGATCATATATTCTGTTGATCCTAATCTTGAATACCAATTAGACCGTGACCTCCCAAGACGTATCGACTCACTCATTCATCGCCTACGACTCGGAACTGCTTACACAAACCACTTCCTACGTCGTATTCAGCGTACAACATCGTCGGCATGTTCATGCGGCCACGACGACAAGAATATCTGTCAACTTTTGTTTGACTGTCCGAAACACAACACACCGAAGCCGACTAGAACAGGAACTGCATAAGTTAGATCCCGAGCGGCTATTTACGCTGAATAAAATACTAGGTCCATGGCCATTCAAAACAAATGGCAAAGCAATGAAGGTGCTGAAACAGTTCTTCAAAGAAACGAAGATTTGTGACGACTACTGAGCGAACAAAAGTTAAAATTAAGCATGGCGTTTACGTGTTTGTTCTACCCATAGAAGAACTTTTGCTCTCACCCATGTAGGACTGTATATATGTATATATGCTATTGTTTTTTATATTTTTATTTGTACCAATCAAGTGGAAAGGGGTAGCCGTCGCTAAGTAATGGTGACAAAAATTCCTCCGTTTATTTTCTATTTCAATAAAAAAAAAGAATACATCTGGATTGCGACGAAGGAGAAGCTCAAAACTGAGAGAAATTAAATGTGTACATTTCACCTTATGGGGGATTATTGTTGCATGCAACAGGCAACGAGGGAGAGAAGAATGCACAATCTCGATTTGCACTGTTTATGCCACTAGGCCCCCTGGGATGTTAGGCAAGTCAACAGTCGCACAGCAACTTTCATATCTCGTGCAACTGTACAGGCATGTTGATGGGCAAACGTGAAAAACACAGAAAATCCTGTTTACTGAAAAAAAAACAAGATAGATCCCTGCAGTTGGTCTAGGCCAGGTGTCGACCAAGTGTGAGCTCATTCTGGTACAGCCAAGTCACAACCTTGCCCTATTGTGCGCAAGGCAGATACCCAGACACAGTGCCCCAAGCTCGACAAGTGCTGCCTCAACCTCAATCTATGTGTATTATTGTTGCTGAAGCTTGGCTTCGACTAGCATTAACAAATCAGACCCACAAATGACATTTGTTTATTAACAAAACAAGAAAAGAAGCACAAGCTTCACAGTTACTGCAATCAGAAACAGTCAATGTGGGTGAAATAGGAATGTAGAAGAGGCTGAAAAGCACGAGCTACCATCAGAGACAAGCGAAGAAATCACCAAGCATTATAAAGGGTCAGTGGATGTCCCCGTAAAATAAAGAAAACAGTAGCATGGGTCAAGGACAATAATTAGGAGAATTTATGACATCTCGTATGAAGTTCAGTTGGAAGACAGCATCCTGTGAAGGTACCCAGTACTTAAAAGGTCAAGCCCTTCCTCAGAGAAACACATTGTGAAGTCAGTGAGCCAGAGACAGATCAACCAAAGCAGACTGGAATTTCTGCCGGACCTCGAAGAACCATACAGCCTCCAAAGAGGCTCCAGGATTTCTTAGTTGGTTGAAGGATTGACTTCAGAAAGGGATGAGTGTAACAAAAAAGATCCACAAATGCGTGGGCGTACCGACTTTTCGCGAGGGGGGAACCTAACCACACACACACACACACACACACACACACACACACACACACACACACACACACACACACACACACACACACACACACACACACACACACACGCACGCACGCACACACACACGCACACACACACACACACACACACACACACACACATTCATCGTGTAGGGACCACTTATGAACGACCACGAAAAAAGTAAGAGAATAAACTATTTTCACTACGGCAGCAGATTGTTTGCCATTGCTTCTTTGGCATTTAAAATTGTCTGTGTGCCATAAAATCGCCTGCCTGTTACATCAGGAATCTGTGAAAGTTTGCGGTGTTCATTAAGGCGCATGCACAATAAACAGTGCATTCACGCACTGTACAATACCTAAAACTTTTTAGGGTAGTCGGAGAGCGTATTCTTTTAAATAATATTCAAGTAATGTAGCCGCCGGACACATCATCAACGGTTAGTTATAGTAGCTTCCAAGATGAAATAACATGAGCGTAATCAAATATTTTCACTTGCAGCATCAAGGCATTTAGTAGTTTGTGCATGCACACATCTCTGTGAGCTCGCCCTTGCTGAGAGAGAAGAAGAGAGAGAAATAAACAGTGCTGCACGTGTGTGCTTCTTTGCGGTCCAAGTTGTATTTTGAGCTGCAAAAGTTCATTCGAGTTGAATGAAAACCTACTAGCCTGACTCTCAATTAAGCCTCCATCGTGCTAAAAACCATACTCTTTCCCCTTCTCCTTGGTCCGGTGGCTCAAGTTAAAGGACAAGCTTAAAAGCTGAGATTACCATTGTGCTCGAGTCCCCTGCTTTGTTCTTCGCCACTTCGCAAGCTACCACCATTGCTCCATGTTACCATAAGCAAGGCTGATCAAATTTATTGGAGACTAAAGCAGAGACCCTTTTTTGGTGCTTCCAGATAACACTACAACATTAATAAAGATTCGTAGCATAAATCAGCTCACAGCAGCTTCGACAAAGCAGCATTGATATCAATTTTCGATCAAAGAAAATAATTTTCCTGAAGCAGCAGATCGTTTGACCCGCCCATAAAAAGTTTGCTCGTTCGCATGCGTAACTGCATCACCCAGTCGCAGCAGAAGGAAAGCGTGGACAAGTCATACAATGTTATTAAGCCCCTGTTCAGCGCTGGCCTGCTCTGCAGTGCTACAGCACAAGGCACCAAAGCGCCGCTTAGGCGGCTCGCACCGCAAGAGCCTACAAGGAAAATCGTCACCACTACAATGTTGGGGAAATTTCACTATATTGTAATATTCTCTAGTATTAACATAATTCAGTAAATACTGTGGTGAAAGAAAACTTCGCCGAAATTGTTGCTTTCCCCGGCGCGCAGCCAACAGTCACCACTGTCGAAAGAGGGGGGGGGGGGCTCGCACCCCCCTTGCCCTCCACGGCTGGTGCGCCTATGCACAGATGACACAAAACATCGTTTGCAGCATCATACACAAGCCACATGCTTCTTTGGAACTCACCACTTCCTCCTTCTCTGAGAAGGCACTGTGTTCAATGTAGTTGGTATTGATCCATAACATTTGTAAGCACTAAATGCACGTATGTAAGACGAGCCAAACGGCTTGTCCTGTGTCCTTCACTCGTGTCACGTACATGCATTTAGTGCTTACAAACGTTACAGATCCCCCTTCTTTGTTCATTTACACCTCGTCCTCCTTTTCGAGCTCATGAAGTATCAAGTGTCTGCCCCTCCGACTCTGCACATAGACTGCCCCCCCCCCACCTGAATCTCCATTATGCCTTCCTGCCTCTATGTAGCCCTACCTATTCTTGTACTTCAACACTTATTCAACTCGGCGAACTTTCACTGAAGAGACCCTGAAACAGTTTTTTGAAGTTTTGTCAGCGTTCAGGTTAGAGCATCACGAAATTATTCGCACTATAAATTGAGTGACACGCAAAGTACCAAGGCCGCTAGAGACAATTATATCATGCCCTGCTTTTCACCTATGCCTGACTTCCGCAGCTCACGAGGCACGTTGGCGATCGCAGAACTCTAGTGAGTGCGCTCGCCTATTTGAGCTTTTTCCAGTATAGACCTCCGAGATAGCACACCGAAAGGTTGCGTGCAGTCTCGGAGGCCATCACGCAGTGCGCCTGGCAAAACGCACGCCGTCTGGCAACAGAAACAAAGACCATGAAGTAAGTGGTTGATATCTGCTCTGATAGGTGCTGCCACCCTACCAGTTGATATTACTTCTGCACATTCTACAGCACATGACAGCCAGTCAGATAAGCAGCCATGTTGACGTGGCTGCTGACGTGCTCTGGGAGGAGCATGTTCCTCTAAGCATGTTCCAAAACCACGATAATCATACCGTAGTTTTTGGATGTTAAACCACACATATCAATCAGCTGGGAAATTGTATTAAGCGGGAATGTATCAGTGAGGTTCTACTGTATAGGTCCACACAACTCCACGAGCTTACATATTGAACGGAAAATTATGGTTGTCAGCTGTCTCTAGATTGAAACTTTGAATTAAGGGACTGTATGCGTCCAGACTGAGTTTAATTGGCAGCTGACACACTAGGCAAATTGACTGACGTCAGTGCAACCATGAGAGTAATAAGTATGGCTTTACTGCAACTCTGCAAACACATACCTAATCTACAGAAAGCTCCTAGTGGGTATGCACCACAGAAATGGGGAAAAAATTACCACTCGCTACTGGTGCATAAAAAATTAGACAGAAAAAAGGTGAATGAAAAAATAAAAGAGCAAAGAAATAAATGCATACATAAATACATAATGGACATGTTGCACTTCTAGGCCACATAAACTGAGGTGGAACTGCTCTAAAAAAGCATATGCTAAATTTTAAAAATGCTAATAGATGTATAAGTATAAAAAGTAAGCAAATAAAATCCTTGCGCGACACAGCTTGGCTGGTCACCTACCTTCACGGAGTGGAATAGCTCCAGCTTTTTCTAGAAATCTCTCAACACCTCCGCCGCCAAAAAATGCACATATAGCTGGATTTAGTCATTATAGCCTGCTTGGAAGATTATACTGATTTCATTTACCCAAAAAGACTCAACAAATGCCAATGACAGGTGATTAGTGTACAGGATTGCCAACAAGTTCCTTCAGCTACTTTGTACTGATTGAGAAATATCTAATACCGACAAGAATGATGAATTATCATCGTAATTATTTCATTCATCAAATATTTCAGCTTATTGAGAGACGGCATTCTTCTTTGGGGACAAGGCGTACGTTTTTCAGTTTCTGTGCACTACTGGGAAGGAACAGACATTGAACACTGAGCTAACGATAATAAGCATTTTTGTTGTTTGAAGTTTTCTTGACCTGACATATGCTTGAAATATTTTGCTACACACTTGCTATTCTTCAAATACTTGATGCAAGCAGATAACCATCGTATAATATATCAGTTGTCATGGTGTTCAAGTAACGTAGCATGGCTGTCTGCAATCTTGACAAAATTATTGATACTGTATTAGCAGCTACTGTCGGACATCTGACAATTTATTGCAGTACTTACACTTGTTTTACACTTGGTCTACAATAACTTATTTCACGCATTCATAGATTGATTGATATGCGGGGTTTAACGTCCTAAAACCACCATGAGATTATGAGAGATGCTGTAGTAGAGGGCTCCGGAAATTTCGACCACCTGGGGTTCTTTAACGTGCACCCAAATCTAAGCACACAGGCCTACAACATTTCCACCTGCATTGGAAATGCAGCCGCCGCAGCTGGGATTAGATCCCGTGACCTGCGGGTCAGCAGCCGAGTACCTTAGCCACTAGACCACCGCGGCGGGGCCACGCATTCATAGACAATCGATCATAATGCGTACCTCAAATAAAGGGGGGGGGGGCTACATGCACAAGAATATCTTGTATGCAAGCTTGAGCCTCTTGAGGGCACGTGCACGGAGCTACGCAAATCGGAAACTGAGCTGTACACTTCTAAATATTTCACGGTTTCCATTTCATGAACACACTTCACAACACAGAACAGAATCGCTCAATTGTGACATGGTCCACAGAACTTCACCACAGCGCTACACACAACAGCACTCTACGGCTTTGCGCATTACGAACGACAACAATGTGGGTGATAAAACTTGCCCATCCTTATCGTAGTAGAAGCTCACGCTGGCAAGCGTTCAAAATTTATGCATACTATTTTCTGCGACGAACGGCACACACAGAGCACACCCGACGCTAACACTTGTTGCGATGATTACAAACTTTTCACTTCGGCGCGCCCTAAACGCATATCCTGCTTTAGAAAGGTGAATGATTACATCACAGAAATATTCGAAGTTCTTTGCGATTACACTTGAAAGATGGACGGCCCATCCAGGCAAGACACGACACGACGACACTCGCATCCGCATACACACTTTCGCTCGTTTCTTCGTTTCCACTGTCGATCGCACGTGCTGACGGGGGCAGTGAACACTGGCTGGCTACCGATATCACCCCGGGATTCTCACAGCGCTTACGATGGTCACAACGATAAAATCAGCTGTTTTTTTTTTCTTTTTCCATGTCGCTGCAGCGCCCGCTTCAGCAAACGCCATATTTGCCAAGCGAGCCGACGGTAGCCCTACCAACGGGGCGGCCGTTCAGGCCGTTTTTCGCAGTAGCCAATGAGAGCCGAGCCATGCGAGCCGGCTTGCGGCTTGCAAAAGTTGAGAGCCGCTCTGCCTGACGTCACAGAGACGGCCGCTCTAGCCCATTTGTGCGGTGCGGGTGTGCGGCTAGCACGTGTGAGAACCCTTACGGCTACCACTTCTGAGTGGGATACTACCGCTAATGCACAGACAACGCAATAACAACCTCAGTACATCCTCAGTATTCCTCCATGAGTACGTTATGATGTCCTCAGAATGTCCTCTTAAGGTACGAGAGTGGCCCTAATCCAGTCCTGTTGTCCGTACAGATAACAACCTCAGGGCATCGTCAGGTCGACACTTCAGGACTTTTTCAGTATCTTTTTAGGACGACCTTTGTGCAGCCAGTTCAGTACTGCAGGCTCTAATATTATGTTTTATTACTAGCTATGATTTATTTCTTTTCAACGTATATACATGCGTCAAAACAAAAATACCTCTAGAGGTGTGTACGTGTACTGCATCAAGCAACAAAGAGGTGCTTGGATGTGACAATAAAAGAAACAAAGTTTTTTGACAGAAAATAATTTATTATAGCCTTAATTACACTTGATGGTCAGAAGAGGTTTTCAGGCATTTGAGTCAGAGTAGTTCGAGGCAACATCTGGAAGAAGAAAGCAATTTATTTATTTACAGGTACCTCAAAGACCCCAATGAGTGGAGTTTTACATGAGGGGTGTTGAAGCACAAAAATTACACAACTGATCAACAAACACAAAAAAAGAAAACGAAAACTGCACGAGCGTATCACGAAAGGGTATCAAGCACGCTCTGTTAATAAAAGCATACAATGCCAACCAACGAAGCATACCAACGAAGCATAAAAAGCATACAATGCCAACCAGCGAAGCAGATAACACCACTAAGGAAAATCGCATACATGACACAAAAATAATCAGTACAGAAGTTTTTCAACGGCAGCTTTGAACTGAGTCGGGTTTGTTTTGGTGACGACACTTTCAGGTAGGCTGTTCCATTCGATGGCTGTCAGAACAGGAAATGAATTTAGATAGGCGGTCGTGCGTGCACGAGGTGGGTATACTGCTTTTGAGTGGTTGAGGCGATTCGATGGGTGGTGAGCAGTTTTTATGTGGAGGCTTTTGCATGATAACGAGTTGTAGAATTTGTGGAAGAGGCAAAATCGTGCTACTGTACGTCGTGTTTTGAGACTTGGCAATTTAGCTTTACGTTTAAGAAGTGTTGCCCTTGTGTGGTATGAATAATCGGAAAAGATGAATCTGGCCGCACGGTTCTGAACGGATTCAAGGATGGTACTTGAGTTAGCTTGTGGTAAGTCCCAGACTGCACACGCGAATTCCAGCTTTGGGCGAACAAGCGTTTCGTAGGCCAATAATTTAACTGTGGATGGAGCCAGGTTAATGTTACGTCGGAGGAAGCCCAGCGCGCGATTCGCGTCACTGGTAATGCGATTTATGTGGGATGACCATGTAAGGTGATGAGAAATAAGAAGACCGAGATATTTAGTGGACGAGACAGGAAATATAGCGGAGCCACTTAAGAAATATTTGTACGTGGAATAGGAGTGACGCCTGTGGAATGACATGATGGATGTTTTGTGAACGTTTAGCACCATGAGCCATTTGTTGCACCATTCGTCTATCTTCCTTAGGTCTTGCTGGAGTGCTACGTTATCACTGGGATCGATAATGGGGCGATAAATAACGCAGTCGTCCGCGAACAACCGAATGCTTGAAGAAATATTGTCTGGTAGGTCGTTGATGTATATGAGAAAAAGTAAGGGCCCCAGGACCGTCCCTTGAGGAACACCTGATAGGACAGGAGATAAGGATGAAGAACTGTTGTTAGCGTAGACAAACTGCTGTCGGTTAGTTAAAAAGTTTGAAAGCCATGCAAATACATGTTCGTCAAGGTTTAAATGTGAAAGTTTTGATAGCAAACGCTTGTGGGAAACTTTGTCGAAGGCCTTCTCGAAATCTATGAAAATGGCATCGACGGGGACGTTAATGTCTAATTTAGAATTAATGTCACTTAGGAAGAGTGCCAATTGAGTGTCGCAGGAGAGACCTTTTTGGAAGCCATGTTGATTGGGATGAAAAAACTTGGCGGATTTCAGAAAGCTAGCTATGTGCGTGTAAATGATATGTTCCATTATTTTAGAGCAAACACATGTAAGAGAGATTGGACGAAACGCGTTATCTGAGGCTTTCTTGGGGACAGGTACCACTTTTCCTGTTTTTCAATCCTGGGGAACAGAACCTGTTGAGAGGGACTGCTGGAAGATATGGCTAAGAATGATGCTAGAGAGGTGTTTGGTATTTTTAAGAATTTTTGCATTTATGCCGTCAACGCCTGAGGCCGAAGATAGCTTCAGGGAGTCAATGACGTTTGAGATGCCGTGTGGTTGGAATGTAATGCTGGGCATGATGGAGTGCAATTTAGTAGAAAGGGACACAGGGCCGTCGTCTGGCTCGCGGGTGAATACTGAGCAGAATGTGGAGTTAAGGGACTCGGCAACCTTGCAGTCAGGAATAGCAGTTCCTGAGGAGTCAAGAAAGGAAACTGTAGGGTTTACGAGTTTGGGGATAATGGTCCTCCAGAACTGCTTAGGGTTAGTGCGAATCTGAGCTGGCAGTGTCGACGAGAAGAAGGTGCGTTTGGATTTAGACAGGAGTGAATCAAACTTTTTCGATGTTGCTCGATATTTATCCCATGTGCGTGGGTCGGTGGATGTTTTTCCCGCTCTAAATTGCCTATTTCTTTTTCTTTTGAGCCGTTTTAAAGTAACGCTGAACCATGGAGATGCGATCCGCTCTGTTATCGTTTTTGTAGGTATGTATTTTGCAGTCAAACGTTGCGTTTCATACTTAAAGATTGACCAATTTGTTTCAACCGAGCGAGTTTCGAAATCCAACAAGAACGAATCGCAAAAGTGGCTCAGTTCAGCGTTCATATCGAGATATTTACCTTTATCGTAAAGTGTTAATGTTTTCGATAATTCCGGTGGGCGTTTGTGTAGGCAATGAAACGTACCATGAATGATAGCATGGTCACTGATACCATCCAGATAGGTGAGTGGGGAGAAACTATCGGGGTGAGAAGCAAGAACCAGGTCAAGTAGATTGTTCGAGTGGTTTGTAGTTCTTGTGGGCCGGACGGAGAACACAAATTTGCAAAGATGCTGTTCTCGGCCACTCCTCCGAAAAAAAAATGTCAGATTGAAGGCAGTTACAATTTTAATGACACGATTAAAACATGCAAAATGAACCTGATACTGTCTCGTGTCGAACAACGATTCCATGAGTCTCACAGGTCAAATGTATAAATAATTAAACATGAAGGCCACTATCACCACCTACGCTCAGGCTGTATGCTTGCAGAGTTGCCGAGAACCTGTGACCTCTTCTTTCGGAGCTTTTCACCAGCATGACGAAGCCACACTTTTATGATGTTTTCGACATCGCTTCTCTTAGCGTCTTCGAAGGCCTGCTTCACCACTCCTGGAATGCAAAAATCAGCAGATATGATATTTTAGATTTAAAACATTCTTCTTGGATGTTTCACCTGATTACTGAATAGTACTGTATTCCTAGGTAGGTCCAACGATGAGTTTACACAAGTACACGCCATACAGAAATTGTGCTACACTGAGCTGCACCATATCAAGCAGCTGAGGCTTTACTACATCAGATAAAACTATGGCAGACTTATTAAAGCTAACCTGTGGTGTATTGAGGGCCATGAATTTTTTCCTTCCCTTTTGTCCTGCCCAGCTGTACTCCACAGCCACTTCATTTATGAGCAGCAATTCTAAAATTCGCCTTGGGGCTGTGCCAACTGATGAACCTCCAATGCCAAATAACTGGTATAGCTATAAAAGCAAATGATGTTATTAGTAACACGCAGCTACTCTACTTCAGCTAATTAATACATATTCAAAAGAAAGGAACCATACCAACTGTGCTTTCATGGTTGCAATGACGGCAAGTTCACCATCAAAGTTTTCAAATTCCTCGACATCAAGAAAGTTGTTCTCCACAACATCCTTGCTGCTTACTTCAGGTGTTTTGTGGCAGATGCGTCTTTGAATTGCATCCAGCTGCCTACCTTGCTCCTCGTTTCTGATTAAAAGTGTCTGGAGCATCCGGTTCATCTGGTGCAAGTATTCTGAAACTGCGACCAAAACAAAGAATTACAAGCAATAGTGTCACATAGTCACCCTGTAGCTTACACTTCAGTCGAGGACTAGCATTTACTAAGGATATATATGACAAGCTTTAGCAACTATTTTCCTTTGAAGTAAGCCTACATGTCTGGATGTTCATATATAGTAGAGATGTGCGAACATTCAAAATTTGAAATATTTTTATTAGTGTTTGCTATTCGATTCCCTGCCTGTTAAATCTGTCTGTTAAATCTACCTGTTAATTTCTGCCTGTTAAATCTTACTTTGAGTCCTCCAGGCATTCTCAGCTTCACGATGGTGTTGTGGTCGGCCCGTGGGACTAGCTGTAAAGTATACCTTGAAATGTAAGTAAGATATTCATGCAATGATCTTTATATGCAATGGCTGCATCAAAACTCACATGTACTCTGTAGATATTGCGCAGAATTTTTAAGGTGTAGTCCTCTTTCATCTGTAGAATGAAAAACAGAAAAGGCAATACCTTTATTGCCTGAAGTTCTGACAGCTTTTGAAAGAAGTTTCTGGTACTACTCTTTACAGCTCACAGCACTTTCCCTTGCACAGTCATTGCCTGTGACACATGCAAAAAGTGCTGTAGCTCTTCTAATGACCGTTAATTTGCAAATTCACTTATAACACATTACAAACTCATTAGTTCTATGTTGAAGGGGGCAAGTTTTTCTGTGCCTAAAAATATGCCATAGCATTCTTCATAACACGAAAAATAGTCATAAAATTTGTAATCTGCTCATAACACCTTATGTGTATAGGGAACCAGCGCTGGAGTTTCCACGACCACCCTGGTGGTGAAAGTGCGTACTTCTCAGTTGCTCCCGCAGACGAGGGTGGCGGCTGGTAGAGGCGGTGCGTGCGCGTTGCCGTAACAAAACCAAAGGGCGTTGGTGATACTGCAGTGTATTCAAATGCAATAATATACAAAAAAGGGAGAATGTATAGAGGAAAGAGAGGACATAAAAAGAGGAGGCGGCGTTGCATCCAAGCAATCAGGCGAGCGAAATTCTGCTCTCACTCTTCGATCTAGGGCTGTCGGGCTCGTTTCTAAACTGAATGGTGCGTATCTGCTATATTTATTCTATAGTGAAGACAGGTGCGAGTAGAAACCAGGACCAGGCAGCAGAGCTGAAACGGTGTTTTGCCGGAAATAAAACAAGCATATTATGCAACATACGGCATATGTATTTTTTTATCTGGCCTGCTGAGCATTTAGACGTGCACTTCAGGACTAACAAGTCTCCATGCGTCTATCCATCTGACCCTGACACCACCACCAAGTTCCATCTGATGCCACCGCATGAAGTGAATGATACAATGGGCAGGTAGTCTTTTTTGTAAACGCTTGCGTGTAAAGGAAAGCTGCCTTGTCCACAAGACTAGTGCGGGGCCATGGTCACCTACGCCTCTGAGCTGTTATAAAATATACTCTCGTGGTGAAAACTTGATGTCGAGATGCCTTTGTTTAACTTAATTTGTGCAAAATAGAGGGTTTTTGTAACGAACAAAGCAGCGGACTACTCGAAGCCTACCTTTCTAGAGCAAGCCGATGCGGTGAGCATTTTTCTCACTAGCTGCCATGGCTAAACGTAACATCGGAATTTATGCCTTGCTAGAGAACTTAAAATGTCTTTGATTTTTACTCGTTTAGTTCACCTAAACGGTCCTAATTTTTTCGTTTGCCTGAAATGAAGGTGTCCCTTCATCGATAATTGCTAGGCTTTCATGTGACAAACAAGATATCATTTTGAGGTACACTGTAGTGTGCATATCAAGATTGTGACCGCTTGGGGTTCTTCCAATGCGCACAAATATCTTGGTTCACGGGTGTTCTTCTTATATTTCACCCCCACCGAAACGTGGCCGCCGTGCTCGCTAATCTATTCCGCGCCCTCAAGAATAGAAGCACGACACCACACGTGCTATGCTTCCACGGTGGTTTGCTTGATCAACGTTCCTGTACATATATACCGTGGACAAAGCATACAAACGATGCCTGAAAAAAAAAACTTAAGGCAGCTACCACTTACTCTGCCTTTTTTTTGTTTCAGTTTACTACAAATGTTGGAAGTGTGGTATTGTCGCAGCACGGACATAACAATGGGGCCATGTCAGCCAGCACTAGCATAAGCTCAAAACCCAGCACCCAACCAGAAAATGAGGACGAGAAAGCTGCCATCATGGCACAGCGCTGTCCTTTCCGATAATACAGTCGATCCCGGATATATCAAAATTGGATATACCAAATTATTGGCTTTATCAAACAGCTGAAAAATCCCCTTGAACTTTCCTTGCAAAAGTATGGGCCCGGTGCACCCGTATATCGAACTCCAGCTCAGTGGGGCATCCGCTATATCGAACGCTGCGTCGCACAGAAGCCCAGAAAATGCATTTTTCCTAGCAAGTATTGATTAATTTTAGGTGGTGTTCTAACAAGTTCCCAACCGCTTTTGCGCGCAGGAGACGAAAAAAAAACAGGTGTCATTCCATTGCGCTGATCTGGTTCGTTGCGCGGCACTTGCTACAACTGTACGTTTGATGCGCAATCTGCAGGTCCAGGGATGACTGGAACTTGACAGCGCGCAAGAAACAAGACAAGTTTACGGAGAAAATAAAGTGCGGTAACCTGCAATTCGCACCTTGTTTTCGAGTGAATCGTTATTTTAGCTCTTGCAACGATTTTATAGGCCTGAAATTCTTCAATTTAGGTCTTATATATGCATATTTTGTATTTCAAATTTTAGATATATTGAACTATTTCGCAATCCCCTTCGAGTTCGATATATCTGGGATCAACTGTATATGCATAGATGCAGTTCGCTTTGCAGGGTTTCTTACCGTTCTTTAGTGCTTTTGTGCGTTTTCTAGAGTGGCTTTCGGACAAAGTTATTTTTCTAAACCACAGTGCAGTATAACTGGCTCAATGGCTTTTCAAGCTGTTTGTTCCAAAATGAAGCACGGCAGTGGCACAAGCGCGTGCTCTCAGAGTGGTAGACTGCGGCCAGTCGTCCGGCCGCGAGCAGCTGAGTTGTGCCGCAACTCTTTGCCAGGTGCTTTTTTTCAGCGCGCCACCTATCTATTGCTGGTCTCCCATAGAATAGTGCATACATAAGCATTTGTCAAGAGTGGTCACACCTGTACTAAAAAAAGTGTAGGTACAGAAATGAGTAATATAATACAGTATCTATACTGCTTCATTTTTGCGATCAAGAGAAGCAACACATTCTCGGATGCTATCACCTCTAAAACATGCAACATGCATTAATATGTCTGTCCACAGTCTCAGTCAGTGAACACTTAGAGGACATATAAAGTCAAATTAGGACAGTAGTAATTTAAAAATGTAGTTTTAAAAAAATTCAAGCAACATCCGAACTTCAGCACCTACGTCTAAGAAATCCATTTGTAGCAACACACATATCCTGTAGTATATGTAGTGGCTTGATATTACATCTATACCACAAACTCTTGGTCTTGAGAAGTTGATGCAATTCGCTTGCTTTTTTCATTAATCAATGAAAATCTTATGGTCACACAACATACTGCATAGACATATAGTAGGGCATGCCTTACCACTATGTGCAGATCTCACTGATGGCCAAGCACACGGTGGGTCACTGGTAGGCCTTTGTATTGGACTAATATATCTTGTTCCTCGCCGAAAACAGAGCAGCAGAGGTCAGACACAACTTATAAGGTAAAAAAAGGATAGGATCTGACTTTCTCTAATGCTACGGTAGTTTTTTTTTTTAATATCGCATTCCATCAATTTACAGCACAGCACAAAACCCTTACCTTAGGGCACCCCACTTGTTGTACAGTATACAACACGGTTTCGGGTAACATTTATGACACAAACATTTGGCCTAGAAAAGCTTTTTCACTCGACGCTTCTTTCACTAATCACTGAAACGTTTATGGTCCGACAAAAGACTCCTTCGATATATATTGTAGAAATTCTTACCACTCTGTGCTGAGCTTGCTGACTGCATAGCGGATGGTGGCTCGGTTGCAGGCATTTGTGCTGGACTAACACACCTTGCTTTTGGTCAAAAACAGAAAACAGAAAAGTGCAGTTGAGACAGAAGTTATGCTTAAAGAAAGGCTAGGATCGAAATTTCTACAAAGCTAATTAAATTTCAAATGAAATTCCACCAGCTTACAGTGGATAACCGCCTCACACGTACCACAGTTGATGAGCATTACGTGCCACGATTAAGGGTTACAGTTATGATAACATTTTGGCCTAAGGAAGCCTTTTTGCTCGAAGCTTCTTCAACTAATTACCAAAACATTTATGGCCCGAGAAAAAACTGCTTAGATATATATTGAAAAAAGCCTTACCACTCTGTGCTGAGCTTGCCCACTGCCAAGTAGACGGTGGCTCGGTGACCGGCCTTCGTGCTGGACTAACACATCTTGGTTCTGGTCAAAAACGGAAAAGTGCAGTTGAGACAGACATTACACTTGAAGGATAAGATCTGAATTTCTCCAATGCTAATTTATTCCTTAACATAAATTTACCAGCTCCCAAACCATGACCCTGCCTTAATGGTCCAGGAACTCAGTCGTAGCACCACACATCTTGCACAGTATGCTCAGTGATTTGGGTTCGCAGCTATGCTACAAACTTTTTGGCCTTGAAAAGCTGCATTTAATTCCTTCAAAACTTGTGTCATTAACTACTGATAAGCTTGTGGTCTCCCAACAAAATGCATGGATATATAGAAGCGGTAAACTTACCACTGTGCACCGAGTTCGCTGGCAACAAAGGAAAGTGTGGGTCTCTGGTAGACCTGCGGTCCGGGCTAATATATCTTGCTCCTGGCCAAAATTAGAGAAGCATTGTTGAGACAGAAGTTAAAGTTCAAGAAAAAATGGCTTTAAATTTCTCCAATTCTAATCTCATCTTTGGCAACATAGACAGCTTTTCGTAGATAACTCTTACTGGATGCAAGCTACACTCACAGCTATATCAAGGAAACTAATATTTCTAAAAACTTGCTCAGCTTGTATAAATGTATGCAAAGTCCCAATCCCTACACTTTGTTCCACTCAATTATTAAATATTTTGATGTGCTCCTTGAAGATTTCTTTTAAACTTCTGCGTAAGCTGTTTTCTAGTTACTAAGAACGTGGTAAACAATATTATATTTAAATAAGAAAGATAATATGTAAAAATATTAATATTTAAATAAGAAAAATATTTTATATACTGAATTCTCAGATGTTCTTATCTATTATTAGTCTTGCACTTTGACATTCATGTCAAGGTGCACTGGTCATAATTATGGAGAATTATTTTGCAGTACTTTTAAGCATAGAAGCTAGTGGTGATGGAAGCTGCTCTTGTGGGAAGTCCAACGTCCAAGATTTTTTTTGCGTTTCCCCTTTCCGTAACTTTTCTCATGAGCACTGAAGCGAGATGACCCTGATGCCTTGGACAGGTTCAGTCGTGCTTCAGCGTGGGTGTCTGAAAGAGGCAACTTACATGGAGAAACTATACAGAACAATTTACGAAAGAGGAAGAGCACTAAGAAGGAGTAACATTTACTTCTATTTTACATTTATCAACCTTTCTTTCTGCCGAATTTATATAGCCCAGAGCACAATTTTTTCTGTGTATACTTGCAGAGCCTCTTTTTTCACCAAGATTACGTAGGACAGAGAAGTGATACTTGAGTATTGCAAGAATGATTGGTTCCTTACTGTGAACTTGGGACTTAGTCAAGCCTGACACAAAATGAGCTATAGATACCTGCTATAGAAAAGCTCACTGAATGGTATGTGACTCTTTGCAGAACATGGACAATCTCAATTTATAGATATGTGTATGCGTGCAGCTGTTCCCGTTTACATAACTCAAAACTTCACACAAAGAAACTGCCCGACTCATTTTGTTAGGTGAATTAAGACAGTGTCTTGTTAAGTGAATCACGGCAGTGACTCAAAGCAGTAGATTAGTTAAAGAGGTCGTGCAACGTTTTCTGGCTGTCCGTTCAATAATATACATTCCCTCTTTTGACCATACAGGTTGTTTCAATAGCTATAAGAGCACAGAAACCAATTTCCTATCAAGCATTCACCTCAGCTCTACAGCCCACGTCATTTTAGTCAGCCATTGGCCCAACTAAAAGCCTGCTGACAAAACATTGGGACACGGCGAGGCCTTCTGGGCCATAATTGGCCAAAGCTCGAAAGATTATACCATGCTAATTGGAGTGCGGTACTGACGGACTTTCCGAAATTTAGTGTTGTAGGTTAAAAATACAGTGGAGGAATATGAAACGTCTTTCAATAGCGGTGCTTTGTTAAGCTGAAAACATGTTGACCATTTGTGCGTGTTTTGATAAGATTTCAGACAGTGGCACTGTATGTAAGGCTATAATGTTACCGCAACTCTTTGGATGGCCACTGTGCAGGCATGTTGCGTGCAGTAGTTAGTACATCTGTGTTTTGTGTTGGTGGATATATGTAGCTTTTGCGTGGCTTATTGCGGCATGAATAGTTTCTTGAATATGTCGAGTAAAAAAGAGGTTTTTTCTTGCGCTGCAACAACAGATAAAGTCGTGACAGAAGAATTACTTCTTGTTTACAACTCCGAAAGATGACGAAAAACCAGGTATATGATGCACTAATACTTGCAAACATAATATTATTGCGATACAAAATTGCGAAACGAGGTTTCTGTGTTCTATCCATCATATTGCACTGGATCCAGATGGAGCACAGATGAGCACACCATTTGTCAGAAACTGCTAGAGCTGGGGTGGGCGCCATTGAGACATCTCTGGAACGCAGTCGGCTTTCAGCACTACTTTAAGCTAAAAAATTGCCGCATTGCTGTATCACTTCCTAGCTTTATTCTAATCTGTAGTTCAAAGCAAATGAAGGTTAACGATATACTTAGAATTTTAATTGTTAGATGATGTTGCATGGTTTTAACACTTACCAGTGGTGCCACATTGCCATTCTATGAGCACAAAGAGGCTAGAATTTTCAACCAGTCTAACTAAATATAGACAAAACATGGCACTGAAATATTTAGGAATCGGCATGCCCAATGCTTAGTGAAGCAATGAAGACTACAAACGGGCAGCTTCCTTTTCTTTTCACGACCCGTTTAAGTACCATGATCCTTCCTGTGTGTGTGGCTAACCCTTTTACAGCACGATCCATTCTCCTAAAACATTTTTAAACAATAATGACAAACCAATCTTAACAAGTGTTCAATATGACCAACATTTTACCCAATCACATGAGGTCCACAGAATGATGACATCAATTAATAAATTTAGGCAAAGCAAATTTACTGCACTATACAGACTATGTGAAAGAAAATCACAAAAGAGAGGACACTATTACCATATTTATGCAGCACAACACAGGGCACCCGGTACCAGTCGGGACCTGGACTTGCTTGAGCTCTAAGCCAGCTGCATAAATGCCTCAATTATTAAATTTAGGCAAAGCAAATTTACTGCACTATACAGACTATGTGAAAGAATATCACAAAAGAGAGGACACTGTTACCATATTTGTGCAGCACAACACAGGGCACCCGGTACCAGTCAGGACCTGGACTTGCTTGAGCTCTAAGCCAGCTGCATAAATGCCTCATTTCGGGTGGCCACATGCACTGGCTGTCGCCAACCAGCCAGTTCTTATGAATGATGTCCGTAGCTCCGTCTTCATTAGGAAATTCAACAATGATGTATGCTCCACCTTATAGTGGAAAGAAAGTAATTTATTAACACATATATTTACAACTTTTTACAGCGTTTGATTCAGTAGAAATATCAGCCGTCATGCAGACACTGCAGAATCAGGGCGTAGATGAAGTATATATAAACATTCTGGAAGAAATCTACAGGGGATCAACTGCTACCATAGTGCTTCATAAAGAAAGCAACAGAATACCAATCAAGAAGGGTGTAAGGCAGGGGGACACAATCTTTCCAATGCTATTTACCACGTGCTTACAGGAGGTTTTCAGAAGCCTAGAATGGGAACAGTTAGGGATAAGAGTTAATGGAGAGTACCTAAGTAACCAGCACTTCACCGATGACATTACATTTCTGAGTAACTCAGGGGACGAATCGCAACTAATGATAACGGAGTTAGAGAAGGAGAGCAGGAAGGTAGGTCTTAAAATTAATCTGCCGAAAACAAAAGTGATGTGAAACAATCTCCGAAAAGAGCAGCGCTTCGAGATTGGTAATAGTGCACTTAAAGTTGTAAAAGACTGTGTCTACTTAGGGCAGGTAATAACCGCAGAGCGGAACAACGAGATTGACGTAACTAGAAGAATAAGAATGGGGTGGAGCACATTCGCAAGCACTCTCAAATTATGGCAGGTATATTGCCACTACCCCTCAAGAGGAAGGTATATAACAGCTGTATCTTGCCGGTCCTTAGCTACACAGCAGAAACCCGGAGACTTACAAAGAGGGTTCAGCTTAAATTGAGGACGACGGAGCGAGCAATGGAAAGAAAATGGTAGCCGTAACCTTAAGCGACAAGAAGGGAGCAGAGTGGATTAGGGGACAAACGGGAGTTAAGGATATCATAGTTGAGATAAAAAAGAGGAAATGGACATGGGCCGGGCATGTAGCGCGTAGACAGGATAACCGCTGGTCATTAAGGGTAACAAACTGAATTCCCAGAGAAGGGAAGCGGGCTAGGGGAAGACAGAAGGTTAGGTGGGCAAATGAGATTAAGAAATTTGCTGGTATAAATTTGCAGCAGCAAGAACAGGACCGGGTGAACTGGCGGATCGTGGGTGAGGCGTTTGTCCTGCAGTGGACGTAGTCAGGCTGATGATGATGATATTTACAAATGCCAAAAAATACAAAAAAGGCCTGGTAATCTAAGTGTGTACTAATGCATGTAATAGAGGAAAAACAACAGTCCGTTTCTTCAAGACAGTTCTTATACATTTCTGGGTTACACTGTGAAGTGGCCCCGACTGTAGGCTAGTAGATAGCTGTGATGCAACAAAAATTCCCAGCATTGCTGATGAACATGGCACTGAACACAGCTCACTCAGGTTCAGGTACTTCCTCCCAATGATACATGGTTCACCAGATGTATAATGGGCAAAGTTCTCTACAATAACAATAGAGCCGTCACTGAGTTTGCAGCAGCTGTTTCTGCGATCTGAAGAAAGGACAATGCCTTTAGGCAGTACGACTTTCTTGTACTACGGGCCTCTGCACGTGGCAAAGAGTGGTCCAGTATCATGCTCTGGCTTGAAGAAGTGGTTGCTTTCAAAACTATCTTGGACTTCTACATTGTGTTCCTGCTCGGAGAGCCTGTTACAAAACTTCAAAACTATCTTGGACTTCTACATTGTGTTCCTGCTCGGAGAGCCTGTTACAAAACTGCTCAAGAGGGTTTCCTGGTTTTCTCAACAGCCTTTTTAATTTCGACCTGAAATTTTCAAAAGGAAATGCACTCCATGTATCCATGGGTCCAAGATGTTTGACGTCACATGCAAGGTGACAGAGGCCATGCACATTATGGGACACATACTCCTTCCCATTTGCTCTTATCAATGAATGAACAAATGATTCAAAATGCTTGCCAGCATACTCAATTTCACTCACATTAGCAGTGGGTGTTGCAAGCACTGTGACTGCTACATGCAGAGCGAGAAAATTTTGATACATGTGCTGAGGTATCAGTGAAGAAAGCACTACTGGACCTCCGTACAACAAGAAAAAACCAAACTCGGTCGCCTTCCATCGGTCCAGCTCTGACATGCTTCGTGGCCTTCTATTGAAGTCGCATGGTACATACTTGGCAATCTTCAAGTTTCGTTCGGATCCTTCACTTCGCACTTTGCTGCCAAGTTTTATTTCCTTAGGGCCAAGGAACCACAACACCAGGGGCTTGCGCACCACACCCAAACATACAAGGTGCATTTAGTCAAAAGGCACATCTTTCACAGTGTCTATCGGCAGTTCCTCCAATATGATATGTCCTGTGTGGTGTTGTTGCGCCTGAGAACGAAAAGTAGCATCACTTCATCGACTCGCAGTTAAATCCGGAAAACACACTCTGCCTTGGCAATACTTCCCGCGCACTTCACATCGGGTGCAGCTATAATAGCCTGTGTGACCTACGATTGAAAGAGCAAAGGCTTTGGCAGGCGCATCACATATTAGGGCATGCATGGTTATGGGGATCTCTAATGTGCCTATTGCAAGGCTCGATGTCACCAGATGTTTCAACTCGTCAACAAAGCGCCGCATAAACTCATTTGCATCCTTCGGCTTGCAGTCGCAGTGAAAACAGCCCACGACAAAAGGAGCTTCGTCCTGCAGGTTGATAACACGGCTTAGGATAGTCCAAAACTGCCCTTTTGAGCTTTTTGTCAGTGGTAGTCCATCAATATTAAAACTGAGCCTAAGATAACTGGGAATATGTTTATAGTCCCGCAGAGTTTGCCGTAGTCTTTTCTCAAGACTGAAATGATGATATTTGACACCCGCAATATCCAAAATGTTCATCACTTTCCTTGGTGTCTGCAGAAGGGCTCGCGTTGATGAAGGAAGTGAAGAAAAACATTGATGCGAATGCAGCAAGTTTAGAAGTTACGTCACTGCAGCATGAGACGACTGCGATTGAATCGCCCGTGCTTGCAATTTTTCGCGAAAATTCGAAACAGTCTCCTCTTTGCCACGTGTGTCGTACACAATGCAGTCATCAGTGTTAGAGGCTCCGTTCTGTTGATTCCACACGGGCACCGAGTCAACTTCGCCCGCGTCTGGCTATGCATCAGACAAAGATGTCGATTCTTCGTTATTCATGTCGGGACCAGGCTGCTCTGAAGCAGTACCGTTCACTGCCATGCGTTCGACTGGCGGATATCCATTCAGAGGAGGGTCGCTCAGAACGTCGAGCACTCTCATAGAACCATCAGCCCGGCGACTGACTTCCCCTCTACGCTTACGACTTACAGTCTCAGACATGTCTAACTTTGTTTACCTATATACAAATATACATATAGGCACAACTAACAAAGGAAATACGCTTCGTGGACTAACCTTGGCTGTGTGATGCCATTGTGACAATCAATTGCTTGACTCGGAGTGGCCTGGCTACTTGACTATCCAAAACGGCACCGCAAGGTCAATGGTTGCCAGCATGGATCGAGTTTGTTATTACGCGATACGTGATAAGGCTGCTTCTTTTAGGAATTGACGGACGATTTTATATTAACATTGTACCATAATGAACTGTTTCAATGCCTCATAGAATTACTTCCAAGTGTTGTACAAAAAAGCGTGATTTGTAAAATTTTAACATAATTAGAGAGAATAAACAAGAGAAAGTTGTGCCATAATTAACTAGGTAAAACGAACGTGCAAATAAAATAACAATATGCACCTATTTCGAGTGAAACAGTGTGAGAAAAATACGCCTAATGCATTTTTTTTGTCGTCCTTAAAAGGTCCATATAAGAACCTTTTCAGGACAAATAGTTATCCTCAGAAGGCACTCGAAACGACGTTTCCGGGTCGTGCCGTCCTCAGTGCGTACGACGGTCGTCGAGAAATCTGCGAGGATGATCGTACAATTTGAGGACGACCTCAGGTTGTCGCGTGTTTTCTGGGTGTTTTTTTTACAGGGCTCTTGAAGGGGCATTTCCCACGCGACGTGCCGGAGGTGCTACGGCAGACTCGTTGAAGGTGCCCCCTTATGTTGCACTTACAGCAGTTGTCATATAAGTGGGGACACGCTTTGCCGAAATGTTTCGGTGACCCGCAACGAAAACATGCCTGCGACTTGACACTCGAAGCCGCCTCTACTTTATGCATGGCGTTGGCTGTAGGCACACCCGTGCGGGCTTCAGTAGTGCTTTTAGTTGCCGCCTCCTTAGCCAGAGCGCGCTCTACCACTCTCTGAAACGTGAGCTTGCTGTCCTCAGTGAACAACACTCGCCGCATATCTTCTCTTAACAAGCCGCACACGAAGCGATCCCGGAGGGATTCGTCTAACAAGCTTCCAAAATCACAGGTTCGTGCTAGCTTCCGTAGCTCGGCAATGTAATAAGAAATGGACTCGCCTTCGACTTGCTGCCTCCTGTGGAACTTCGCTCACTCACCTATGACCGAAAGTTTTGGCGACAGATAGTCCGCCAGGGTCTTCTTCAGTACCTCGAAGCTCTTCGTTGAAGGAAGCTCCGGGGCGACGAGTGATTTCAGAAGACTGTAGGTTCTGGGACCGATGATGCTCAGGAATGCATGTACTTTGTCACCTTCAGGAACACGGTTGACGATTAGAAACGACGTTAGCCGCTCTTCGTACGACGCCCAGTCATTCGTGGAAACGTCGAAGGCTTCCATCTGGCCAAGCTGAGCAGCAAACTGCGTCGAACCTGCACTCGCTTCTTCGTTCATATCTGTCAGCGATAACAAAATTGCCGCACTCTTCAATCGTCGATACTGAACAGAGGCTGAATGCCGAGAACACTTGCCTTCCTTGACGCTGCGCTTCATGGTCTCACCCTCGTCGCTAAGTGTTACGTTTTGCAACAGACGTGCCGAAAGGACCCGACAAGTTCTGGGTGAACGACGTTTATTGAACCATGCTTTGTGGGTTCGTGGCTCCAGCAAGAAGAGGCGCGCTAGCAAGCGGCACTCTGCTTTTAACACCTAGTGGCGCATGCGTACTTCACAGAGTGCTCTTATCAATGGAGCGCAAGCTGACACAACATGAAATATGAGAGACGCCGTAGCGGAGGGCTCCGGAAATTTCGACCAACTTTAAAGTACACCCAAATCGGAGCACGTGAGCCTACACTATTTCCGCCTTCGTCGGAAATGCAGCCGCCGCAGCCGGGAATTGATCCCGTGACCAGCGGGTCAGCGGCCGAGTACCTTATCCCCTAAACTACCGCGGCGGGGCCGCTCTAAATATTTGAGACGTGCGAGTATTTTATATAAAGCACACGAGAGCAATGCAGTAGTTTCGCGAAATATATACATACTGAAATCCCGCAAGTCTTTCATATACAGCGCACTAAACAATGAAGTTGTTCATGCCTAGTTGTTAGGATGCGAATTCGCATATTTATGTCGCTGATAAATCTCAGGCAGCACTTCAAAGAGAGGCAGACGCTCCGCGCAAGTCCGGTAGTCAGAAAGGAAGTTCGGTACAAAACACGTTCTACTCATTTTGGGAACGTCTCTGCCATTCGATGTTACCTTCATCGATAGAAAAGAAATGAACATACGCCAAAACAAAAACCTGGCTTCAAAAGCGTCGTCACACATGCCAACAAAAAGACCCAGAATCAGCACACCCGTTTGCGCCGAGCGTGCTGCCGAGACGGCTGACCACGCTCGTCGTAGCGCCGTCTAACAAGACACCGATGAAGCTGCAAAAGAAGTGATAACCACCCGAACATTCTCTCTACGCTCTAGGATTATGCTTTTCAACACGTTGCGGGGAGTGTGTCAGCACCTGTATATTCTTGCACCGTGCTCTGGTCAGCGCCTCTTCTATTTTATCATTAGAGAGTTATAGTTTAGTGTTAGCGTGATAGCCGAGTTTAAGGGAATGGCGTTACCATGCAACAAACATTCGTTGTGGGCAGCGTCTTATAGTTTAGCGGGATAGCGTTTACGTGGTTTGCGTGCCCCAGCTGGAATGGTGGTGCCACCTATTAGGTGGTTAAAAAGTTAAAGAATAAAAATGAAAAGAAAACGAGAATGTTTGCCTACGTCACCGCGCGAAGCATTGTTAGAAATTTGTTTTAGTGATAATAAAAGTAAATAAATATCAACCACTAACCAAACGCGAAAACATCTATGTTGCTGATTTGTTTACATCGATCTTGTAGTTAGGCCTAGACGCGTTCGAAATGGGAAGCTATCTCAAAAACTACGCCAATTTATCCGTAATACTCGGTCATCGATGCTAACTGAAGGAAAGCGAAGCCAATTTGAACAGTCGTTTGCTGCGAACAAGGGAAATCTTTAAACAACTACGTCAAAATCACTTCGAAGCGGGCGTCCGAGAGTGCCGCCATGTTTACGTACACTACGTACACCTACGCTACCACGGTAACGTGAACTCTGAAAAATACCACGCGTACGGGAAGCGGTACGGGTGACGTACGTATCTGCGCATGCGCACTTCGATTCTGGTATCATTGTACACCCGGTAACCCACTAAGCCCGGTATACTATAGCTCTCTATTGCCAGCCAGACGCGCCCGATGCAGCTGCTCACAGTCTCACACTCTCTTCTCTAGGCCTTTCGTGCTCTCGTCCATCGCCTAGCCTTCACCTTTGCTTCGCGGTTAGGGAGAAGGGGGCCTTCGTGCAGTGATTCAGGACGAGAACAATATGAAATATTTTTTTGTTGATTGCTGTACAGATCCATGGGGCGGCGTCTTACATTTATCCTTATAACATCGTTGCCAGTTACGCTGGCTCTGTTAGTGATAAAGCTTTTTGAGATAGCGTGTCGTTGCATGTAAGTGTGCTTCTCTATGGTCGTGTTCGTGGCACTATACGGGCAACCAATGGCCCATAGAGACGTGTCGCAGTGACGCTGCTGCATAACTGCCCTCTGAGGTGGCGCCGTCATTGCTTCCAAGCACAAGGGAGGATCATAATCTTCATCATCCTCAGCCTGACTGCACCGACTGCAGGGCAAAGGCCTCTCCCATGATCCGCCAGTCAACCCGGCCTTGCGCTTTCCATTGCAACGTTATATCCACAAACTTTTTCATCTCATCGGCCCACTGAACTTTCTGTCTCAACTTCGTACGTTTGCGTTCCCTGAAAAGTCAGTCAGTTACCCTTAATGACCAGCGGTTATCCAGCCTACGTGCTACGTGTACGGCCCATGTTCATTTATTTTTCTTGATTATAATTATGATATCCTCAACCCCAGTTTGTTTCCTGACCTATTCTGCTCTGTTCTTGTCTCTTGAGGTTCCACCTATCATTGTCCTTTAAATCGCTCGCTGCGTCGTCCTCAATTTAAGTTGGAACCTTTTTGTAATCCTTGAGGTTTCTGCTGCGTAAGTAAGTACTGCTCAGAAGCAGCTGTTATATACCTTCCTCTTGAGGGTTAGAGGCATTGATCGATTTGTGCAGTATAACGTCCCAAAACCACGATATGATTATGAGAGACGCCGTAGTAGAAGGCTCCAGAGATTTTGACCACCTGGGGTTTTTTAACGTGCGCACAGATCTGAGCACACGGGCCTACAACATTTCCGCCTCCATCAGAAATGCAGCCGACGCAGCCGGGATTCGAACCCGCGACCTGCGAGTCAGCAGCCGAGTACCTTAGCCACTAGACTATCGCGGAGGGGCTTGAGGGTTAGTGGCATATTACCTTTCATGATTTCAGAATACTTGCCGAATGTGTTTCACCCCTTTCTAATCCTTCTGATTATTTTAATCTCAAGGTTCAGCTCCACGGTTGCCACCGGTCCTAAGTAGACATATTCCTTTGCAACATCCGGCATGTCTCCACCTATCGCTGTTTTCTATGCTGTTTTCTGCCGAGACTGTTGCTCAATACTTTAGTGTTGTGCATAATAATTTTCAGACCTACTTTTCCGAGTACTGTGTCTACTTAAGTAATCATGAGATATAATTCGTCCCTAGGGTTACGCATCAAGACAATGTCATCAGCGGATCGGAGGTCACTAAGGTACTCGCCAATAACTCTTATTCCTAACTCTTCCCAATGTCGGGTCGTGAAGACCTCCTGTAAATACGTGGTGAATAAATTTGAAGAGATCGTGTCTCTATTCCTTACACCCTTCTTTTTTGAAATTCTGTCGCTTTCTTCATGGATAACTGTAGATTTCTCGCAGTATGTTTACTTGGGGTTCTTCGATGCCCCGATTCTGTAGTGCCTGCATTACTGCTGATGTCTGGACTGAGTCAAACACATTCTCGTAATCTATGAAAACTATGGAGTTGGTGGCATTCAGCGCATTTCTCTATTACCTGATTAATAGCATGCATACAATCTATAGACCATTTTCATAAATACGCCACCTGATAGTGAGCTTTTCGTCAGTTTCGTTTCGCAAAGGAGCGTGAGATAGCGCCATCATGAGGGCGTGGAAAGCGACCCGTCAAATGCATGAATGCTGTGATGCTTCTGTTGGCGGCTACTTCTCCGTATCATCCGCTGCAATCGCACCGCTTTCTAGCTTGAACGAGTTCTTAGTACTCTCGGATAAGCTTTCTGAGCTGCTTCCGCTGCAAATTGAGCAATATTTTGTACCCTTCAACGGGTTTGACGAGAAGTTTGGCTTGTTTTGACTGGCAATGCATGGAACCAGCTTGCAAGAGACTCTCATCGGCGTACCCTCCCGATGCCGTCCGCGTCCTGCAGTAACGCAAGAGGTGTCTTTGTGTGCTGCAAGAAACGCGCATCAGCGTCACTGGGACACACAGCCTGCGTCGTCTGCTGCGATGCCCTCAGAATGGCGGCAGACTGTAGATCGCGTCCGCGGCGCTACGAGCTCCTCTTTTCGAAAAGGGTCTTTTGTAGAGTAGCTTGTACGAAATCCTGGTTGGTCATTTGGTTGATTAAATTGTGATGTCGCCTTAATTTTATTAGCTTTTATTTCTGTAAATACTTTGTAGAGAACGGAGAGTAAGCTGATAGGCCTGTAATTTTTCAAGTCCTTCACGTCTTCTTTTTTATGTATTAAGATGATGTTGGCGTTCTTCCAAGATTCTGGTAATTTTACAGAAGATAGTCTTTCTTGGGGACCTTCGACAGGAAAATTTTGGCATGTTAGTCTGTCTGTCTTTCTGTCTGTCTGTCTGTACATTTGTCTTTTTGTCTGCCCTAACGACACCTGAAACGGCACCAAACTGCCAACCCCATCAGCAGCGCCCACCAATATTGCTCAAGGTTTAGCGTTCACTGTTGTGCGATTGTCAACTAAAAAAAGCAAATATTACGCATATCTGAAGCGCCATAACAACACGTCTATGTTATGTATGTCGGCCTTTACACTAGAAGAGGCACACACAAGTAACTATGAGGATTGTTTTGTTTATCGCACTGCGCTGACAAAGTAACGTGATGCTCAAGGAGGCGTTTCCAACGCTTTGTTACGACGACACGGTGGTGGCACCTACCCGGTGCTTTGCATTCTACACCTTATCACATCCGAGACTGGCGCGTATTTTTCTCCGCGGTCGTGCGCGCCTTCGTTTTCGAAGATGACTGCCAGATGGTGCTTGTGTCTAACGTGCCTAGATGCGCTTGTTCGCCTCCGCTTCACGCTCGAGGAAGTATAACGCAGCGCCTTCAGAATACTATTAACCGATTTTCTTGTGCAGAATATCAAATAAACGCTTTGTTCACCCTCTCCAGACGCAAGAGCAGCGTCTTTCGATGACATTTACAATGTAACATGTAGATTTCGGCCAATTTTTTTCTAACACAACTTCTCCACCATATTCCATGAAGTCCTTGTTGCAGGTTCCATGAAGTCCTAACCAGCAGGTTTGCCTCTTTGTCTTCCTTTTAGGGTTTTCCTTGCTTGTCTTGTCGTTACTGATAAGATGTGGAATTCATCATTATTGCTTCTCTTGGTTCCTTTAGCTTTTGTACAGCTCTCTAAAAAACTCTCTGCTACAGGACAATCCCATTCATTCATATTGGTTATGACATTGCCGTCTTTGTTCCTAATTGCATACATCACATTAATGCCTATGCACAAATCTGCCTTCGCAGCTTTTAGGCTTCTACCGCGTTTTAAAGCCTGCTCAGTTCTTCCTATCTTATACTTCCTGACGTCGGCTAGCTTACGCCTACCGATTAACTTCGAAAGCTTACCTGGCTCTATTTTGTCGGTCGTATAGAATATTAGTCACCGATAGCTTGTTGAAACGACCTTCCTTCATGAACTGCCTTCGATCATTCCTTGAACTTATATTTCAGGACACTAAAAACACAGCGCCTTTGGCGTCATTAATGTATTGATTTTTCGCTTTGGCGAACTTTAAACAAAGGCTGGCAAAAATTAAGCAGTGCAGTTGTCTTACCACATAATTAAATTTTTAATATTTCTCTTAGGTACTACAAACTTTGGATTGAACATTTTTGTCTAGAGTCAATATTAGAATGTTCATTAAGCAATTTTTGTGAATTGCGTAGCTTGGCGGACTGGAAAAACAACTCAGACATACTCTATATAGATCAGAAGCATACTGCGCTGATTGGAGACGTGCAGTGATGATGTAAACATTCCTCTTTCATTGCTTGGAGATTTTAGCTAAAACACCCTGAATAGGTGAGAAGATGTAAACTCTGTACGGGCTCTGACGGAGTGGTCTGGTACTCTCCTCTGTTAGGATGCGATGTTTTACTACTGGTGTCTGCAGAATTTTCGACGACGATGAAAAGCAGTCTTCGTATTGCTGGAGCAGCCTTCTCAGCCGTTCTTGCTTATGTGTAGGAAGAGTCGCATTGCCGTCTAAATTCCCATGGAGACCTCCATTCATTGAAGCAGGTTCAGTAGACTTGGTGAGAGCGATAACGTTGGTGGCGTCAACAATTTCTTGAAATTAGGCAAGTGTCATGCCTTTGCTCATGTAGTTGTACTCGTTGCTGAAGCTCATGAGCATCACTATTGATTTCCCCCTCTCAGCTCGGCTGTTCCTGTTGTGACGGAAATCTCGCGGTTGATCAACAGCTGCTGGCCGCTTTCAATGACGCCTTGTGTGCATGCTGATTTCTGTGATCCGACGCAATGTTGATGCTGGATCGAGGGGGAGGGGTGATCTGGTTTTCCATTACATTCAAGGGCTGTTTCCCTGGTGGTGTGTGCGGCGGTAGGGCTTGTTCTGTTCAAAGCGTTATCGACTTGGATCTCAGATTGATGACTGCACCATGAAGGCCTAAAAAGTTTATATATGCCGAAAAGTATTTCTCAAGCACCAGTGTATTACTACGAAGCTTGTGGGGTAAATCTGGTTGTAAACGCAGACTCTCGCAGTGTAGGTTCCCTCCGGCGTTACTAGGTGGCCTCCAGCTGTTCTTAATTCAGGGCCATTGCAGGCGTGCTTGACTTTCTTTAACTTCGTAGGGAACACTCCACTGATGACCAAATAATCGGCTCCGGTGTCGACGAAAGCTGTTACATTGTGGCCGCCAATAAGAACGTAGAGGTCGCTTTTCGTTGTCTGGCGTTGCAGTTGCGTCGTGGCGTCGGGTCGCGGCAGCGTCGGCTTGTCCCGCTGCTTCCATGTTGCGTCGTTTGGTCGTCATCAGTACATAGGTTTTCGTCGTCAGGGCTTTGCCTGGTTCGTGTTGTGTTCGGAGTACCGTCGCGGCGTCGTCGCCGTCGGATCTTCAGTAGCTGTCAAACAGCAACTGTACCCCCAACAGGTGGTGCCCTTAGTTTCCGAATAAGGGCCAGGAGACCGGCCCCGGGATGTGACACTGTACGGCCGGCAGTGAGGCGACAGCGGCTGGTGACGGTGAACAGGAAATTTCCTGGGGTGTCCATTGCGCTGCTGCGAGGTAGCCGGTGATGTTACGGGGTCTTTCCCCCCGCTGTGGACGCGGCGCAACTACGGCGAAACCACGCATCTGACGGAATTGGCAGTGGCTGTAGGTGTGGCCTACTTCTCCGCAGTGATAGCAGAGAGGTCGGTGGTTGGGGGCATGCCACACGTCGGTTTTCCTCGGAACATTACGCTGGACGGCGGGTGGACGGCATGGCGTCGACGGCGGCAGTGGCTGGTGGCGGAACTGCGACGGTGCGGGCTCTTGGCGTGGGTGTGAAGTGGGAGCGTTGCGTCGGGTTGCAGGAGCGTAACTAATTGCTTGCGGCTGAAGCTGTGGAGCTTCCGAAACTCCAAGCGAGTTCCGAACTTTTCCGTGGACAGTGTCGGCAATCCAATCGACTTGGGGCGGCGACGAAGGCAACTGGCTCCGTAGCTTCTACTGCACGATGTGTCAGATCGTCTCACGCAGATCGTCCGTGCTGAGAGCATGGGCTTCGGCGTAGTTGGCTGTTGAAGAGCGATGGTCATACTGCCTTGTACACATCTCAAGCGCCTTCTCTATTGTCGTGGTCTCAGTGAGGAATTCGTCAAAAGTCTTGGGCGGGTGGTGAACAAGTCCCGCAAACAACTCTTGCTTCACACCCCGCCTGAGGAAGCGGAGTTTCTTGTCCTTAGCCATGGCATGATCGGCGTGCCGAATCAGTTTCGTCATCTCTTCCGTGAGGATGGTGACATTTTCGTTTGGCACCTGTACCCGGGTCTCCAGCAAAGCAGCGGCCCCTTTTTTTTGCGGGCGACGCTCGTCAAAGTTTCCAGCAATGCACCGTGCAAAAGATCCCAGGCACTCCTGGGATATTTTGTGCAGACTCCCGATTCTCGAACCAGGTTCTCGGGGCGTCTTCCAGGTAGAAGTAGACGCGGCGCAGCTATTCTTCCGTTTCTCACTGATTCAAGGCTGCTACTCGGTCGTACATCTCGAGTTAGGTATCCGGTTCTTCAATTGAGGATCTGCGGAAGATGGGTGGCTCCTTTGGCTGCTGCATTACGACAATGGCGGACGTTGGTACAGGGGCTGTCATAGTGGACGCAGTAGTGATGGTGGCCTTCGGCTTGCGACTAATATTGGGTAGAGCCGCGTACTCCGGATGTAGCCCTCGCTGCTGGCGGCTTGCTCGCAGGTGGAGGTCGGTGGGGATGTTTGGTTGGCGGTTGGGGCTAGGCTCTCGACTGAAAGGGAGGGGGTTGGCGTTCGGTACATGGACGGGAAGCTCCTCCACCAGATGTCACGGAGTCGTGAAGTGGATAAAGGGAGCAGAGTGCAGATGGAACAATAAGCTGTTTATTCAGGCCGAACTTGTGGCCACGTAAAAGGAAAATAATGTTACTAAGAAAGGAGTATCTAGCCTCAATCCACAACCGGCCTTGAGTACCCAACTCGATCTGTACCGGCCTGGATCGCGAGCGAAAATGTCCGTGCGACATCGCGATCATGTTGTGGTGTGAAAGCGAGCCTGACTGCGTGCGTAAGGTCAAGCCAAAGACACTTCGACGGCACCAAGATGGAGATGGTTGCCACATTTCAACAAGGACTGAAGGAAAATAAAAATACGTAGTTTTAACTTCCTTTTCATACTCTCATTTGTAGCGTTCTCAAAGTTATCTAAATTTACTTTGACATAATGCGAAGAGCAAGCCAGAATCACTTAATAGCACACACAAAAAAAATTGGTTATTATACAAACGAAATGCCATGTTCGCACTGAAGTTTAGTGCTTGACGCTCGGTGAACACAAAACCCTAAAACGTGCATGCTTCTTTAATATCCACAACAATACAGCAGCGCAGAAACTAAAAACAAAAAAATAAACAAACAAATACGCTTCTTTTGGTACACCAAGGGTGTGTCTACGACAGCCAGACATTTCATGCAGAATGCTACGAGCTGCCTGGCACGGCATGTCTAGAAAAACTGCCAATTCATTACGAGTCGTCGACGTCGAAATAACGCCGACACACCACGCTCTTATGTGCACACTGAGGTGAAGTGAACGTTTTAGGGTGTGTGCATAGTTTCTTTTCATAATATTTTATTCAGTGCTATGCCACTGCATACGTCATGGCGGGACTTTTAAATTCTTTAAAGTGGATACGCCCCGACGTGTCGTTCAGGCAAACTGAACCACTCGTGTCCCAAAAGACTGGATCTGACGTTGAGCTAACGAAACGGCAATGAGCATGCTGTAAGAGTCGGGTTTTACATGACCCGCGTATCATGATTATCATGTTTGGAAGTGTAATTTACCTTAATCGAACGTTCGCGTCACGTAATACCAAACTTAGTATATATGAGGCTAGCGAAACGACCACATTGTCGTTGTCACCTATATGTGACAGTGAATCAGGGAAGAAACATGTGTTGATGGGATCTACAGTTCATTGAAATCTGGATTAGGAAATGGGCATGTATCGAGAAGAGAAGTAAATCTCTAGTCGTCAATGCTAACAGACTGAACTCCAATTGATTGATATGTAGGGTTTAACGTCCCAAAACCACCATATGATTATGAGAGACGCCGTAGTGGAGGGTTCCGGAAATTCTGACCACCTGGTGTTGTTTAACGTGCACCCAAAGTTGAGCACATGGGCATACAACATTTCCGCCTCCATCGGAAATGCAGCCACCGCAGCGGGGATTCGAACCCGCGACCTGCGGGTTAGCAGCCGAGTACCTTAGCCACTAGACCACCGAGGCGGGGCAGACTGAACTCCAAGAAAAGACAGTCACAAAAAGTTAGGTCGGCAGGGGTAACGCGGCCACACTGAGCACGAAACCGGATTGATTGGAGAAACCTGGCAGAAGCCCTGATGTCGCGTAGGCGTAGTCACGCAGCAATAGGTAGCAATACAAACAATATCCAGTCTAATGCGAACGTTGGACTTTGAAAAAAAAATGGGTGTTTTAGTTATGTGGTTGTGAGGCAAACGCTTATGGTAGGCGCTGTGGGTAAGCGCGGAATTGAAGAGAATATTCGTAATGCGGACGAACAATAGTTTGCAGGAAGGCTAAAGACGTTATCAAGGAGCACATTTGTAATCATATAATAATACGTGAAATTTAACAGGCATCTGCTTACCTTATGATGCATTAGTGACAATGTTCACGCGTTGTTATATTGGCGAAGCTTCTGAATTGAGTTCCATGGGAGAAGCACACTGAAATCTTCATTTTCCCCCCCCCCCCTCCCTTTTTTTCTTTACAGGAGAATCATACCGAAGACGACTTCATGAACGGGACCGTAAGTAATTTACAAAATTTCCTTTTCGCATAGCGCAGAAGTTTCTTCGACAACATTTTATGTGCATATACTCTCGATTCATGGCTACATCGGTGTCTTCATGCGTTATTAGAAGTTCCTGCAATGCAATGTTTACGTTAAGTGGACAATAGAATACCCTACGAGCCTACAACATTTCCGCCTCCATCGGAATTGCAGCCACAACAGCCGGCATTCGAACCCGCGACCCGCGGGTTAGCAGCCGAGTACCTTAGCCACTAGACCACCGAGGCGGGGCAGACTGAGCTCCAAGAAAAGACAGTCACAAAAAGTTAGGTCGGCAGGGGTAACGCGGCCGCACCGAGCATGAAACCGGGTTGATTGGAGAAACCTGGTAGAAGCCCTGATGTTGCGTGGGCGTAGTCACGCAGCAATAGGTTGCAATACAAACAATATCTAGTCTAATGCGAACATTGGACTTTGAAAAAAAAATAGATGTTTAAGTTTAACTTATTTATGTGGTTGTCAGGCAAACACTTATGGTAGGCGCTGTGGGTAAGCGCGGAATTGAAGAGAATATTCGTAATGCGGACGAACAATAGTTTCCAGGAACGCTAAAGACGTTATCAAGGAGCAGATTTGTAATCATATAATAATACGTGAAATTTAACAGGCATCTGCTTACCTTATGATGCATTAGTGCTAATGTTCACGCGTTGTTATATTGGCGAAACTTCTGAATTGAATTCCATGGGAGGACCACACTGAAATCTTCATTTTCTCCCCCCTTTTGTACTGCTGGGCAAGACAATCCCAGCAGTACAGTATCGACTACCGACTATCTACTGATCACATCACCATGCAAAGAAAAGCAGACTCAAGTTTCTGAAAGATGCCCATCTGACCAACTTCCGGAAGAAAACAAGCAATTTTAACAAAGGCAACTCCACGAACTCCAGGAACCACAGCGGCTACTCGAACAAGAACAACGATCAAGTGAAACCGCCTCACGAGTACAATTGTGGCTTAAAAGTCATCAGAGACAACAGCAATTAAAGGAGCAAAGACAAAGCCAATGCCTAAGCCATCTTCGTAGAAAGCAACGTCGACAAAATTTTCTGCACCAGTTTTCAAGGCCGTGTCTGCGATCCAACAAACTGAGAGAACGCTACAGAAAGTTACGAAAGAGACATGAAGCTACCACATATACAACGGAGAAAAAAAGACATCGTCCAATCAGGCTTGGTTCTCACGCACACCGGCTAGAAGCAAAGCGTCTGTTGCCACGACGGCACTGGATCCGATGCCAAAGACATACGTCAATCCAATGCCACACAAACTTCAAGCCTTGTTCGTTCTTCGCAAGACCTCAAGTCGTGTCATCATCACTGCAGATGTGCAGGGCGGGGTTATGCTATCCCGGGTGCAACAGCCAGCCTCGTCCACCAGAGCTACCTTAGATATGACCGGAAGATCAATAATTAATCAAGATCAGAATAAGAAAAGCCAGTCCACTGAACAGGCGTTGTGTCTTCTCGTCAATAAATTGTTTGCATCCCAACCTCTGTTTGTACGCCCGAATGCTTCTGGCCGCGCCCTGTCGGGCATGGCCGGAAGCATTCGGGCGTAACAAACAGAGGTTGGGATGCAAACAATGTAATGACGAGAAGTAAGAGACAACGTCTGTTCAGTGGACTGGCTTTTCTTATTCTGATCTTCATCTTCCTCTGCCCTGCGCGCCTTGCCAGCGCTCGAGCCCGTTGACGCTCTTTGTCATTACACTCGGCCATGCTTCGAAAGTTGCAATTCAGAAAAAAAAAACAGAACTGCGCTTGAGTTGTCTCTACGCGCACAACGCTTCATTCGTGACACATGTACGGTAAAGTTATTGTGGCTTCTTTTGTCTGTGTGCACGTCAGCATCCGGACCTCGCCCAATGGTCTCACCCCCTTGTTTAGTAATAACAAATTGCCATTCCAACTTCGCGCACAGTTCTTTTTTGATGGATATGGTGTAGCTCGTTGCACCCAAACCACATCACCGGTATGGTATGGCGATGCCCGACAATGGTGGCGTTCGAAACATCGTTTTTGAACCTGTTGGGAATGCACGATTTTTTTGCGCGCCTAGGTTCGTATTCAGCGGCAATGTGTTCCTCCAATCCGGCTTCTACAGGTGTGTCTAAGTAAAAGGTAGTTCGATGTTTTGGTAATTGGCCGCAAACGATTTCATAATGGTACGGATGAACTTCGCATTGCCGTGTTTATTTATTTATTTATTTCTGTTGGCTTGCTTTGCTAGCCACAAGCAGGAGTTGGTTCAGTAAAACCGAAAGTTGGGCGAGTTGGTGATTGTTCATGATTACAAATAAGCAGCGCACGACGTTTTACAAAAGAGAGACGATAGGGACACCGCTGCACTCTCAACTAGTTTATTCCGTAAAAGAACTTGGTTATTATACAACAAGACGGTGTACCACGAGCTACAATGACAACGTATTTTCTAAAAAACCAACTTCGCAATCGCTCAAAGTAATCGATGCTTGGCTTATACAGTAATCTTTTCTTTTTGCGATGTGGAAGGCCTCGATCACTTCCCTTGTCAACTTATCTCTGTGGCTGGAAAGAATTTTAGTCTCAGAGAACAGCGGGGAGCATCCACATTCCAAGCAATGCCGTCTTAAGTGCGAGTAAGCATTATTAGCTAATGCTCTCTTGTGCTCCGTTAACCTTGTATTTATGCACCGGCCCGTTTGACCAATGTACATTTTCCCACATGACATGAGCAAACAGTAAACAACCGCGGTTCTGCACTCAACAAACGAAAAAATGTGCTTAACAGAGCACCGACACCTATCCTTTTTTGCCAAACGCTTTCTATCGAGCCTAGCGCATATCTTTCCTAGTTTGTTAGGTGCAGAAAAAACAACTTGTAATCCATACCGGCTGCCTACATTTTTTAGATTATGTGATATACTGTGCGCATAGGGTATGGAGACACATTTCTTTTTCTTTTCTTCATAATTCCTCTCAATTTGAGGCTGCTCCAAAGATACACTCTTGCGCACGAGATGAACCAACTTCTGTGCGGTTCTGCGCAGAACATGCTCTTCGTAACCTGCGCTAACCAATCTATCTACTTGTCTGTTGAAGCTATCGTTAACTTTGTGGGGACAAGATTTTGCCAAGGCAGCGCGGAGACAAGAGAAGGCTATGCCATTCTTAACTGTCTTTGAATGCCCGGAAGAATAACTAAGCAGGGGGCTTCTCAGATCGCGGGCTATATAACCAGCAAACATGGTCTGGCTTACGTATAACAACAAGTCCAAGAACTGGAGCTGACCTTCCCGTGGCACTTCCCACGTAAACTCTAGGCCCTCGCTGCAGTCCCTGAAAACATTTAAGATATCTACTATAGCCCTGTCAAGTACAGTGTGTTCTACAAAAAGTAGGTAATCGTCAACATATCTAATATGGTCTTGCACGGCCCTTTATGTTGGCTACAATTTTTTTGTTCACGTAACCCAAGAAAATGCTGCTAAGTATCGGGGCTACCTTCGAACCAATGCATATCCCCGATCTTTGTAGGTACAACTTATCATTCCATTTGATGAAAGTAGACTTTAAGTAAAAAGACAATAATTCGAGGAAAGCTCCTACTGAAATGCCGCATTTGTTAACAAATTCGATTTCATCATTTTCATCAGTAATGCACTTTCTAACAACCGTCAATAAAGGACCATGTGGAATGTTTGTAGTACAAATCCTGAACATCTAAACTAAAAAAATTGCAAGAACCAGGGTTGAGGTTGTCAAGAAGGCAACCAACGCCTCCGAGTTCGGTACACAGAAAGGATCCGATACCTTAAGGCTAACTAGCTGCTCTTGAAGAAAGGTAGAAAGATTAAGTTGCCATGAGTCCCTTTCAGATACAATACACCTAAACGGAACATCAGGCTTATGAGTTTTTGCTGCAAAAAACAACTCCAGGTGCAAATTTATCGCACGTTTCACAGTAGAAGCAAGCTTTTCCAGATTGTGGTTCAAAAGTAGCGCGACAGCTTCCTCCTTGACTCTGCTAGCTTTCTTGTTAACAGGAACAAAATTCTTTTTAACTGCCGATAACGCCTTTGTTTGGAAAAGCCCATCAGGTAAAATAACAAAGCAACCCTCCTTGTCAGAGGTCAGAAAACGCAAATTGTTGCTAATGCCAAAGTCCACCAATGTTCTTACGTGCTGGTGCTTCCCGCTTGTGGTTGTCGTCCTCTTTAGAACATCCACGCATTCCGTGATAAAGCGTGGGCGCTCTTCTTCTAACACACGACGAGCAAGGTTCTTGGTGAGCGCCACTTTCTCCGGTGGGGTAAAGGGACGGTTCAAAGCAGAACTTTGGTCCTAATCCGAGAATCTTCTTGTAGTCTTTTGGAATGGCACAGTCTCCCAAGGTGGATGACTCTTCCATCCGTTGGCTTGGGTTTTTTTTTGGCCTAG